>BDUI01002016.1:42352-53620 GCA_002335545.1 Apodemus speciosus
CCCCCCCGTTTTTTTTTTTTTTTGTTTGTTTTTGTTTGCTATTTCAGAGAATTGGAAGCTAAAGCTACCAAAGACGTAGAGAGAAATCTTAGCAGGTAAGATGGGCGAGCCTTCAGTCTCCCGCCCCTTTATAATCGTGTGTTTCCACTCTGCTTCCCTCTTCCTGGGTTTACGGACCCCCACCCCCAACTCCAACCCCCCACCCCCCAATCCCGTGTCATTTGCTTTCGCACTCAGGGAACAGACATTCGGGAGAAACGGCCTCAGGGAATATTGCATGGGGGGGTGGTGCGGGCATTGCAGGGAGACGCGTAATTACGAGTGTGTTCGTTCTTAAAAAGAAAAGCAAAAGGCAGTTCTTGTAAACTTAGTTAAAGCATTCTCACCCTTTTAGAATTTAATTAGGGGACTTGTGCATTAATTACTATTGTAAATGGTTGCAGGCATTGTGTGACTCATGATTGAGGCGGCCCTTATGGCGGGCTGTCAAACTGTTTTGGCTTCCCCGTTATTACTTTGTAGCTAAATTGTTGCCTTTATAAAAAGATACTATGTGTTCGCATTTTTTTTCTTTCTCTGCACATTGTAGTCAGGCGGATTCTGTTGCATTGGAAACAGTTTTGTCCTTGAACTTCACGAAGCATAAACTGCGTTTTGTTTTCCTTTAAAACTACATTTGAGTCTGTTCAGTGGGTGCTCTTTTTATCAGCTGGGAAAGTAATTAAAAATTGTTCCCAGTAAGTGATAATCACTTCTGCTGGGCCTGCGTGCTTTTGCGCTGGTAACTTAAGCATCAAATACTACCTCAGAAGAGAAGTGGGTTTTTTGTTTAGTTGGTTTTTTGTTTGGTTGATTTGTTTGTTTGTTTGGGTTTTTTTTTTTTTTTTTTGTCCTCTACCCCCAAGTAATGCATTTCTGAAAACGTTTAGTTTTATTGAGCTGTAATTACTAAAATATCAGCGAATTGTACTATACTTGACACGTTTTCAGATCCACGTTTAAAACACTTTTCCTATTTGCTTTTGCATCATATTTGGACTCTCAGAAACTTCGAGATTAATTCAGTATAAACAGCTTCATTTGTTTTAGGTCTTAATATGGCTTACGTTTGTTTATTGGAAGTTCTAGGCTTATGTTGGGGTTATTAGCACACTTGTAATTGCACAAGTATTTTTCACCATGTAAAATTGTTCCAAATATCTGGCTCTTTGATTTTATAAATGTTAATCTGTTGGGGTGACTGCTAAAGAATCTGTTCTCTTGGCAAAGAAACAGTATTGGCTTACCCAGTAAGGGGTTTTCTGGAACTCTAAATAATTATGGAATCATTTAAAGGGACCTTAAGAACTGATACCAGTGGCTAAACGTCAGCTGGATGTTTAAACAAGTTATGTTGTGAAAAGCAGGAAAGAAAGAATAAGATACAGAACTGTACAAAATAGATTGAATTATTGAGATGTAATTTTAGTAACAGTGTAGGTTTGGGATCTTTTTCTCCTTTCAACTTTTTTGTCAGGCAGCTGCACAGGTCTTGTTACTGTGAGGGTACCTAGAATTTAGGTAAGCGTTGTAACACAAGCATGATTTTCCACTTCATTATGATTGGGCAGAACTTGGAATCTCATCTCTTTTGGCCTTGTTTGAATTCCAGCTCTGCCACTTAAAATGACCTTGACTCTTGGCAGGTCACTTAGCCTCTGTCTAATCTAGAGGCTTGGGCCATCTTAGTTACTAAGGTCTGTTAGACCCTCCCCCTTGGGTTACATAAAAAGAGATCAAATGTTGTCAGTGTCCACAGAGGGCATGTACAGTCAGGTGGGGGAGCTCTAATATGTACTTGAATAACGGTGGTACGAGGTAGTTGATATAAGGGTCGGAAGGAGGTGACATTCCATTCTTGTGCTTGAGGTACTTCATAAGATCATTAGATACAAAAAAAGGAAAATATAGGCATTTAAAGGCAGAACGTCCAGTGAGAGTTCTTTTTGTTTAAGGTTAAGGTGCTCTGAGTAGGGAAAGGTGATTAGATTAGATTAGATTAAATGGGCGCATGCTTCATTTTTCCTGAGTAAGAATATATCCCTCTTTACCCATTACTACCCTCTCAGGAAGTCATGGTTGATAGTATTCACCCTAGTAAACAGCATTTTTTGGGAACCAGTACGGGGAAGAATGTTGGCAAACTTAACAGATGTTTACCGCCTGCCTGGTATACCTATCTAAGGACTTTGTATACCTCCTTACTCTTGAGCGTCTGGGTGAATTAGGTGTTCTTAGTTCTTCTGCTTTACATATAAGAAGTTTGAGGTATATGCTGAGATTAAAGTAACTACAGGAGGTCCTACCATTAGTAATTTCGGGAGCTGTCAACCTTCATGCTGTGTTTAAACTCTTTACTGAAGGTAAGGTGCTGTGCTTTGAAAAACTGCAAAATTTCTTTTAGAAAATAGAACCTACAACTGCATGCAGTATGTTTATCTGGGAGTTTCTCATCATGGACACATTTTAGACCAGCTAATTAATTAATTGAGGACTGACTTTTATAGTGCAGGATGTCCACTAGTGCCTAGGGGCACCCTCTACTCAGGTTTGTAATGATGAAAGTGTTGTCAGTGTCTGACAAAGGTCCATGGGGACAGAAGGTAGGGATGGAGACGTCATTGTTGGAGAGCTTGGTTTGGGGGTTTGAACATGAAAAGTCCTAAGTATGTAAATGATTACTTCATTAAGCATCTTTTTGTATCATGGAAGCCTAACAAACCCTAGTATGTGTGTCTCTAGCTTAGGAGCTCTGTTCTGTGTGGGCCAGAGTTGGGCTGACATTCTTCTTTCCTGTGGTAAGTAGCAAATCCTTACCGAGATAGTGCCAGGTGTCAAGAAAAATGTCACTAGGGGTAAATTTAGCTAGCTTTTAAAATTAATTGTTGATCTTTAGAATTGTCTCATTCTGTCAGTACCACAAACATTCAAAAGAGGGAGCTGTAATGTGTAGATGAGGGTGACTACCATTGGAGTGGAACTAAGGAAGAAAAGACTCAAACCTAGTAAGCACACAGTAATTTTGTGTAGCAGAAATAGCAAGCAGTTAATCAGACAATCTTAAGACATGGGGTACAGAGGTCTTTCACCATAAGTCTGAAAATGTTTATACATGATCTTTAGATGGTCTGAGGAGCCACTGTCTACCTTCTGATAGGATACCAATGTGATAAGAAACTCTTCAAGGTGGAAAGTGTGACCTGGTATAATTGTTGGTAGTAGTTCTCTAGGTGATGAGGATTTGCATGAAAGTGGTGGTGGAGAAAAGTGAGTATGAGTGGATCCTGGCAAAGCAGGTTACTTGTGAGAGTAGTACACATAGCTAGGATTCTCCATTTAAGATAAAGGAGAGATTGATCCAGCCTTAGACTAAAATAGAAGTTCATATAAGGAGAAACAATATTAGTAAAAATTACTGTTTAGAGGGAAAACAGAAACCTTCCATTAACTAGAGCAATTTAGTTGATGCAAAACAATTAATTAATTAATTAATTAATTAATTAATATATTTATTTTCCCGTTTTTTCGAGAGAGGGTTTCTCTGGGTAGCCCTGACTGTCCTGGAACTCACTCTGTAGACCAGTCTGGCCTTGAACTCAGAAATCCACTTGCCTCTGCCTCCCAAGTGCTAGGATTAAAGGCGTGTGTCACCACTGCCTGGCGATGCAAACAATTTTTAAAAAATAAAATTTTGTGTGTATGGGTGTTTTGCCTGCATGGATATCCGCACACATTGATCCCTAGTACTCATTGGAGCCAGAAGAGGGCATCAGATCCTTTGGAAGTGATGTTACTTGTTTAAACTGCCATGTGGGTGCTGGAATTCGAACTGCAGCCAGTGCTCTTAAACTGCAGAGCCATCCTTCCAGTCCCCAATTGTTGTAATTTTTGAAAGTATTTTTGGAGGCTAAAGTTACAGAATTACTGAATATTCAGAGCTGGACCTTGAGGTAGCTGTCAGCTGGTATCATTTTTTCAAGTAAGAAAATTTTGATTCAGAGTCTTCAAATGAGAGAGCTGGGATTCCAACAGGCCTTCTCCAATTCTAGTGTTTTCACTACCCATTAGATAAGATATGTTTCTGTTTTCTTTCCAAAAACAACAATGATGTCAGTTATTTCATGTGCATTCTAGTGATTCCTATAATTTAGGCATATTGTATAAGTAGAAGTTAACATAATTTGTGATACTGATCCCAGTTTCCAAACCAACCATTAAATGCCATTGTACAACAAATATTAAAGATGCTGTAAACCATATTGCATCTACTGTGGGAAACTTTTGTTTGAGCCATGAATGTCTGGAACAGAGGCAGTGTCACAGGAAACCCAGGACAACAGGAGTGGCCAATCTCAAGATAAGGTTGTCTGTTCTTGCCATCATCCTAATTTTGTTAGGTTTTTCTGTTGCTTTCTCTGATGTGGCTTGTAGGCCAGGCTTCTTTCTAGCTTACTTTAGAGATTTTGTAGCAAATTAGTTGCTAGAATAAATGAATGTAGACTATGAACTTAACTTAAAACTGAGAGTACTCTGGAAATTTTGAATATAAACATCATAAAAATAGTTTATAATGTTTTGAATTTTGGCATATCAAATATATCTCAAAGTATAATTTAAAAGACAAAGTCTTTTATAGTTTCATTTTATGGCAACCCCAGGAATATTGCCTATGATTGGCAATACGAAAACTGGGTAGTTACATATATTCCACTCAGTCTGAACTAATCTCACTTCAAGAAAAGTCCACCTTCTGTTTTTCATTGGAGGCTGGCGCGATGAGTAGGCAGTTGAGCGCTCTTGCAGAGGACACACGTTCCAGTCACGTTCAGCTCTGCACGCCCACCCACATTGGCCGGCTCCCAGCCAACCGTGACTCCAGTCCAGGGGTCTGATACTTTCTTGTAGTCTCCATGGGTGCTTGCACTCACACACGCACATACAAACATAATTAAAAATAAAGTGAATCTTAACAAGAAGTCATTTCTAATCTTAAGCAAAGCACCAAAATTAGTGTAGCTCTGCTTATCAAGATTATTTTACCATGTTTTTATAATTTACACCCTAGACCCCGAATTCAGAAGTATGTTAATACAGTAAAGAGCCTATTGTGCATAACAGTCAATGACTAAACATGGAATGTTTAGCTTTACCCTAAGGTTTGGTCCATATTTACTTATTTTCAATTGTCCTGGTGGGTTTTCTGTCCACCATTCCTTAATCCAAGGTTGCATTAGCTGTGTTGTCTCTGAAGCTTCCCTGCTACCTTTTTGATGACAGTGTAATTTTTTGGCTAGTTGTTTTGCAGAATTCAATTTGGGTTTTTCTGGTTACCTCTGAATGACCAGATTGAGGTTAAATCTTTGTGGCTAAGGTGTCCCACCAGTACTGATGTGGGTGTTCTGAGCAAATCCCTGCAGGTGCTCTCCTTGACCTGGACTCTAGAGAAAGTCAGTTCTCTGAAGGATTAGATTATTCAGCACTTGCACCTTGATGCTGGCCTAGTTAGTGTTTCCTTCCTATTAGGAAATGCTACCTAGTTGAAACTGAAACTAGAAGTGTTAAATTTACAAAAATTGCAAGTCTACTTTACATTTAAAGGTGGTGATTGCTACCTTTTAAATAAAGAGTTATTTTGAAGATAGCTTTCAGACTTTTATGGTGGACATAAAAGTTGAAAATGAAACATTGGTTATGTTTGTAATGTATATTCTGGTTTTGTTTGTTTTGCTTTTGAGACATTCTTACCAGGAAGCTCAGCTTGACCTGAAGTTTGGGATACTCCTGCCTTATAGTTCCCAGTTCAGAGATTATGAGTCTGCACCACCGTGTCTGGCGTTTAAGCTAGTTGGCCTCGTGGTCCTAGACAAAGGCAATTATGCTAAGCATACAAGGAACCACAGGTGAAAAGAAGTACTTTGAAAAATTGAATGTGTTTGAACAAAACAAAGCAAAAAAACAAACAAAAAACCCAGAACCTAACAAGATAGGGCATTTATCAGACTTTCAAAGATTTGGTGTATGTTAGAGTGGCTGTCAGAAGAGTTAATCTGAGATTGAAGAGACTAAAACGTAACTGAGGCAGGCTTTCTTTTAGTCTTAAAAGGAGGTCCACGAACATAAATATAGTTAACAGTTCTATTTAAGACATCTTACTTTAAGCATGTTTTGCATCCTCTGTTGAGTTGGCTAGGCAGCAGAAATCCTATCATTTCCTTTCTTGTATGCAAGGAGAAGCATTTGCATTTTCGGCAGTAAGGCAGTAGTGTTAGGTCACAATGACTCAGCTTCCCATTTTAAAGGAATGTTCAAAACGAATTGCAACCCAGTTGAAAAATTTTATACTCTGAACCTTAAAAGATATTTTCTGCAAACAGCAATTGATTGGATTTTGTATAATAACAAAGAAGATGGAGCCAGCTCACTTGTTTTGCTGTTCTTCCTAGTGAATTGTAGTCTGATAGCATTCATTGGATAGCATAGCTACAGTGTTGCTGGATGTTTTTTATATGGATGACATCTGTGTTTTGTTGACTTTAGCACCTATCTCCTGTATCTCTGTTCCCCAAGAAACACATTTGTGTGCTAGCAGAAGGAAAGCTGGTGCTGCTTGGTGTCTAAACATATACTGATCTTAGGAGCATTCTAGTGTGCCTGGTGTGACTGCTGCAAAGGGTGCAAGAGAAAGGCATTCTTGCTGAATGCTCAGGCAGGTGTGAGGCTCGTACATGCCACTTAGTGGGAATGTGGCAGGTTGCTTGCTTATGTGACTCTTTTGGGTCCCATCTTCTGTGGGTSCACCTGTATCTCAGTTCTTCTGGGGTAGAGGCGATGGGGACCCAAATTCAGGGTTATCTTTAGCTACATAGCAGCTTCCAGGCCACCTGAGACCTTGTCACAAAGAAAGTATAAAAATGGGAAGGGAATGAGACTCTTCTTTGCATTCTGTGTAGGTTAGCATTTAGGCCACAGTTGTGAGGCAACTGCTGGGAACTTGTGCTTCCTCGGTGGCTGTGACACCAGAGCTTCAACTGTTTAGTACTGTCCTGTTTTTCATCTATCCTGAAATCCCTCAGAAGGTCCTCCCCACATCATGGAGACTCAGCTCTTTGGTGCGCGCTCGCTCTCTCTCTCTCTCTCTCTCTCTCTCTCTCTCTCTCTCTCTCTCTCTCTCTCTGTCTCTCTCTCTTTTTTTGGTGTTTCGAGATAGGGTTTCTCTGTGTAGCCCTGGCTGTCCTGGAACTCACTCTGTAGACCAGGCTGGCCTTGAACTCAGAAATCCGCCTGCCTCTGCCTCCCAAGTTCTGGAATTAAAGGTGTGCCCATTTAAGACCAGCGATCTATATTTTTCCTGTAATAGTGCTATGTGTTTTTGGTATGTGGTATTTGACTTGGAGTCTGGGCCTGTTAACTGTTGCTTTGGGTTGTATCAGATGCTGTATTGTGCTTTAAGAGTTGTTTTTTGTATTCAGTAATATTTTCTCTATATTCCTGCTCAGCCTTCTTTCTATCCTACCTGTCACTCAGTATTTTGCAGTGAGTTTCATGTAGCTAGTGATTAGTGTACACTTATTCTGTGCTTTCAGTTAGTACTGTATCTGTTTTACCCAATCTAATCTTCACAACAACTTTTCCAGGGATGTGCAGTTGGACTTCATTAGTTGCAGGATAGAGGCTTATGAGATGTTAGATATGTTTGTAAGGCCACACAAGCTGCTGCTGGAGCTGAAGTTTAAGTTCTCCTTTTCTCCGACATGGGCCCCCAAACTCTGTCTTACAAGCTGTGCTTAGGAAGGGCTCCTTCGATCTGGTCTTTGAAGAAATAGTGTGCGGGTGGGAAAGGGGAGAGGACTACAGTACAGTGTCTGTGTGAGGGAAGGAAGCGGGGACTGCTGCCTGACTAGGACCCTCTGGCCAGGACTACAGTTCAAGAAGAACTGGGTTTTTTCCCTGCACCAGTAATTAGCTCTTTCTGGAGCAGTGAGATTAACATCTAAAATAATTAGACCATGTATATTGTTTAATTGGAGGTCAAGGGTGAGGTCTGTATTGGTTGGAAAGAAATGTGAAGGAAGTAGTAATTGAGCTAAGCTCCAGAAAGGGAATGGGCTGAGAGATTTATGTAGGCAGCTCGGGTTCTGAGTGAGATTTAGGACAGACAGCCTTGTACTTGGCAAGCCGTGCAAGATTGTCTTTTCACAGTGATGATATTACTGCTAGATTTCAGGGTTGTAGGGTCAGAATAAATATTTCCAGCACTGTCTACTGTAGAGCGCTGCTTTCCTGATGGTGGGGTATCTGTTTGAACTAACTCCCTCAGCCTGAAGTTTCATTATTTCCCCCCCTTTTATACGCATAATATTGTTACAACTTGCAAACAAGATGCCCTTCTACCCCTAAAACCTCATATGTCTGTATTCTAAATTCAGAGGCATTTTCTTAGTAATTAAAGTGCCATTCTCATAACTGGGGATACATCACTCACATTCATGATTGCTAATGCAAAGATTTTACCAAAATTTTCTGTGTTATCTCAGCTGTTCGTCGCAGCAAGGCAAAAAGAACAGTTTTTTTTTTKKTTTTTTTTTTTTTKTTTTTTTTTTTTTTYTGGTCGAAGTCAATGCAAGGTCACAGGTTGTGTTTGGTTTAGCTGCCTGTACTCTGGAACTGGTTGTCAGTCTTCGTATTGTGGTGTTCTGTGTGTAAAGAGTGAAGGCTGTTTTGTAGGTTGCCTTTCTGTTTCTCTCTTTAGGTCCAGAGCTGTGTTTGGGGCAGGAGCAGCATAGGACTGAAGTGCTTTTCTTTGTGGTGAAGTGCATGAAGTTACTTTGTCTTGTCTCAATGTTAACTAAGTGATCTTCATTCTTCTCCCTCTGTTTTTCTTTCTTACTGGTCCCCTTTCAGCTTTAATACAGTCCCTTCTCCTTTTGTATCATTTTACATTAAAGTTCTTTGTGCTAGTGGATCTGTTGTGATTAAAAATAGCCTTCATTACATTCCCTTGTTCATAATTATTTTCACTGCTACCTTTATTCATTTTCTCCGTATTAGTTTTCTTTGTTTCAAAAAGAAATCACACGTTTCATTCTATTCTGTTCAGTTCATTTTACTGCAGGAGTTATTGGAAAAACTGACCCCAACCTACTCATTCCCTTACCAATTTTTGTTGTAATTGGGTTTCTGTCCTGCTGTCTGCTGATACTAGTTGGGTTATCAGTGACTTACTATGTAGTACTGACTAGCTTATTGATTAACACAGAAATCAAGACTGAGGGAACAGTAAAGCCAATAGGAAGTGCAGTGGGTGGAATATGTGAAGAGGGAGGGCAGATGATTTTCTGACAGATTCAGTGTGGATTTTATAACCAGCTTGAACATGCAGTTGAGTGTGTGTGAGGGTGATCTGCCGCTGATAGGCTACTTGAGCCATCAGAAAACTTGGATCTCCTTTCCATTCCTTTCCTTTTCCTTTTCCCTTTCCCTTTCCCTTTCCCTTTCCCTTTCCCTTTCCCCTTTCCCCTTTCCCCTTTCCTCTCCTCTCCTCTCCTCTCCTTTCCTCTTTTCCCTTTTCCCCCTTTCCTTTCCTTTCCTTTCCTTTCCTTTCCTTTCCTTTCCTTTCCTTTCCTTTCCTTTCCTTTCCTTTCTTTTTCTTTCGCAACTAGAACCATCCATCTTTAAAGCTTGGCCTTTAAAGTCTAGGTAGTGTCTGTATCTTCATGCTGTCAGCTCTCCCACTGGGTTGGCTGTCTTGCAGTTTCTCTCTGCTTTTCCTTCGCATTGTGGTTTGGACATTACACATTCACTGGGATTACTTTCTTATCACTGTACAATCAGTGTGCTTCCTATGTTTACCCAACACTTTTGTACACTTTCCTTCTGTTTCTCTTCTTAATCTGTCAGGTTAACCAGTCTTTATGCTCCCTGGGGTCCATGTCATTCTGGGCTCTCTTGAGAGGAAAAGCTCCATTTTTGTCTGCAGAAATCCTGCCTCTTCAGGTTCCACAGTTCACTGAGAGGACCTACAGAACTCAACATGTGTGGAATGCTTGTGATTTTGTGCAGTGGTTAATTAAAAGGGAGGAAAACAGCTGGAGCATGACAAGGAAAAGTGGAGAAATTCTCAAACTTAGCTGGGAACGGCTTTTATTAGGGGCAAGGAAACACACACACACACACACACACACACAGAGGGAGAGAGGGAGGGAGGGAGGAAGAGACAGACAGACAGAGTGGGGAGAGAGAGAAATCACTCAAATAGAAAGACACCACAAAGCAAAGAAGGGACTTTGGAAGCTGAAGCCCAGCCTCTCCTTGAGGGGTGGGGAGTTTTAGAAGTTTGAAGGGTCTTCCTCTTCTAGGGTTGGTCAGTTTAAAGAACAGAATGGCTGATTGGCCCCCCAGCTGTGATGTAAACATCCTGATTGGCCTTGAACTTGTTGAGGCAATCCATCAGCAGGGGACACTACTGGAGGGAGAAAAAACCCACAAGGCCTTTTTTTTAAAAAAAAAAAAACAAAAAAAAACAAAAAAAAAAACCTGCCAGCTTTTGTCTCAGGCCAGGAGGGCAAGGAAGAAGCCAGCCATCTTGGAAGTTCATCATCTTCTTTACCTAGTCATGGATGGCCCCTCTTTCTGTCCTTCTACTTATATCAGGGAGTATGTCCAACTCCGTGTCCTTCAGAATGAAAGATCAACAAAGGAAAAAGATAAATAGGGTAAATACCAGAAGAAACTAGGTGTCAGCTTCCACAACTAGTATCCATGCAGCTACAGAAGAACTGCAGACTCTTCCCTGCATCAAAGGGAAACATGCTTGCCAGAAGCAGGGTTTGTTAGAACTTTGTTATCCTTGGACTAGAGCGATGGTTCAGCAGGTAAGAGCACTTGTTGCTCTTGTGGAGGACTTAAGTTTGATTCCTGGCACCTGTGTAGTGGCTCACAATTGCACATAACTCAAGTTCCAGAGGGTCTGAAGCCCTCTTCTGACTTCTTGGGCATTGGCCACACACATGTTGTACAGACATGCAAGCAAAACATTCATACACATAAAATAAATAAAAACATAAATATTTTTTAAAAAGAAAATTATTGTCCAAGGTTTCTGTTGTATTCTGGTCCTGTATCATACTTTGAGAGAAGGTGTTAAGTTGAATTGTGGTGCTTGTGCAGTTGAGGTGCTGGCTACCTATTCTCACCAGTTAGGGAATGACACAGGCCAAGGAGTTGACACCT
>BDUI01002016.1:60873-79185 GCA_002335545.1 Apodemus speciosus
TCTGCCTCCCAAGTGCTGGGATTACAGGCGTGCGCCACCACCGCCCGGCTGCATCACAAATTGTTAAGACAAGGTTTGTGGAGCTTTCTTTTGTTTTCTGTAGGAGCCAGCAAGTATTTCCCAGTATAGGAGACAAACGAGTCAGGTGGGCAGGACCATTTACAGGAGTGTTTGAACATAAGTTCATCACAGCTCACCTGCTCTATGTGTTAACCTTGCACTTTTCCTTCTGAAGAAGTCGTTAGGAGCTATCTGTTCTAATATGTTTGTGTTCAGTATAAAGTGACTTCAATGGCTGATGTCGGTTTCATCATGGCAACAGATGCAAGAGTAAAGTTGAAACCTCATTCTCTCATTGGGTGTCTATTCACAGCTCTCCCTTAGCACTGTTTTCCATGAAGAGTGTTAGCTCAAACTTCTTTATTTTTTACCATATACATGGAAAACTTTTAACTTGAGAAATCCTCTATAAGGAACATTTTATAATGCAATATAAAGTGTAGGTTCTCATGAAAACATGTAGTCTACAGAAAACATGTAGACTTAACTCCCTAAGAGCATGTGTACTTTTGAAATTTAACTTTATTCCATTAGCTATTTTCTGATTCAAATAAAAATAACACAATTTCTTTGTTTAAGTTGTAGATAATTAAACATAGAGCGTTGAGCATGCTAATAAGCTAGCTCTACACTGAACCAGATTCCTGTGCCTCTCCCTCTTGATAGCTTACTAAGGCATCATCAAAACTCATTGCAGTATTTTAACAGTAACAGGTCTTTTTATTTTGCTATTTAAGCATATATTCAGATATTTAGTCTTTCTCTAAGAAATTCTATATAAAAATTAGGTACTTTAAAAAAATAGTATTTTCCACCCTAGTAAATGGTCGTGATACTCAGTGAGTTAATAACTTCATTTTAAACATTTTTTCTGTTCTAAAAACCTTATCCTAGTAAGCTGTCCATGTATGTTCAATACTTTTTATATGATGAAGAATCTCCTGGTTCTTAGACCTAAAAATTAGTTTGATGGAGCACAGACATAGAGCTTCAGTCTTGAAGAGGGTGAGGGAAGATTAGGAGGAGTTTCCTCCCAGTTCCACTTTTAGAGGAAAACTTTCAAAAGGGATCTTAAGGGAGGTGCAGTAAAGAACAGGGAGATTGAGAAAAACGTTAATTATGAGGGACAATGTGTAGACCATCCTTCACTTAACCATGTAACTTAGTACCTAGAAAGTATGTGGTAGTGAAGTGTTGGGACAGCAGTGATGCAAACTGTAATTTTCTGATAAGATAGATTTCAACAGACATGCTATTTTAGGTCTTTCTGTTCCTGTTTAAATTGCAGGGATTTTATGGTAAGCTCCTAAAGCCTAAGAGACTTGGGCTGTAGAAATGTCTGACTTCTTCCCTCCCTTAGATCTGAGTCTCATCAGAGCATTTCTCAGAAACATTGGTGATAACATGACCAGACTGAGGAGGTGCTTACCGAGGGCAGTGAGATGCTCTTCTTACTGCTTTCTCCTCCCACATGCTTTACTCTTCCTTTAATATTCACTAGACCAGGGTTCTAGACTAGGTACCATTTGCCTAACTCATAGGAAAGACTTTTGAATAGTTGTTATCTCAGTTTTAAAAAGTGAGTTGAACTAAATTCATTCTTCATTCCTTGTATCTTAGTTACTTTTTTATGTGAAGGGACACTGACAAAGGCAGCTTGTAGAAGGGTTTATTGGAGCTTACAGTTCCAGATGAACACCATGGTGGGAAGCATTATAGCATAGAGTCAGACATGGCATTGGGGCAATAGCTGAGAGCTTACATTTTGATCAAGCATGAGGCACAGAGAGCTAACTGGGTATGGTGTGGGTGTTTGAAACCTTAAAGCTCATCTGCAATGATACACTTCCTCCAAGGTCATACTTTCTAAGTCTTCCCAGTCAGGCAACTGGGGACCAAGTATTTGAACATTACCACCATAGTTTATAATATCTGGAAGGTGTTGTTGATGATCAGAAAGGAGGATGAGTATCAACTCATTTCCACATGTGAGAGTTGGAGCCGAGAGCAATAGGAACACATAACCTGCTGCCTGCTCTCCACTGTTCTGTGCCTTCTTCTGAGCCAGTCTTGGGTCCTGAGCCTCAGGACAATGCTGAGAGCACTATATTTGACCAAATTTTGCAGATGAGGTAGGAAGTTACCTAATGTAGAAAAGTTAACTAATTTGACAAAGGTCATGCACTGTCAAAAATAAAGCTGGAATTCAGAACTTGAGCTCCAAAAATTTGCTTAGACACTTAGAGAGGTAGGTAGGACAGGAAATGCAGAACTGTTAGAAATGAAACACCCTTTGTCCTGTCTGCTATTATCTGCTATCTCCATTTGTAGAATTGTTTTAAAGATTGCTTGAAGGTGAAAAAATGTTAAATATTAAAATATTTAAAATACCAACTGTTTACTTCTATGGTTGATTTGCTAGAACTCTATAATTGTCATGTGTAGGATACCTTACTTTTAATAGTATATATTTTCCTTATACTCCAGTTTGCCATGTTTTATTATTTAATATTTACAATAGCTCTGAAATATGAGCAGGATAGTTTTATCTCAATTAGTTCAAGACCAGCCAGCCTACGTAGTGAGATCCTGCTTTAAAAACATCAAAAGAAGACATTAAGGACAATTTCTAATATTTATATAATTCACTAGAGCCCAAATATTGCTCTATTTTCTTTTAAAAATTATTTATGTATGTGAGTACATTGTTGCTCTCATAATAGCAGAAAAGGCAGTAGATCCCATTACAGATGATTATGAGCCATCATGTGGTTAGAATTGAACTTAGGACTTTAGCTGCTGGACCATCTCTCTAGCCCCACATATTGCTGTTTTAACACATAATCCATACAAAATATTATTAATGAAGTAATTTTTATTTTTTGAAAAATGCTCAGTATTAGATATCTGGTATATATTTTGCAGATCTCCATTTAAACTGGCCTCAATTCAGTGATCAGTATATGTATTACTACTGGCTACAATTTGGGGCAGTCGAGGCAATTACTATTAAAATACTGGGCCCATTTGGAAATTCTCATAATTGAATTATAATGCGTTCTTGGACCAGCCTACAGAAACCTGCTTTAAGAAGCAAAATTCTGCCACTCCATTTCCTTCTCATCAATTGTAATGAGCGTTGGATTTCTATCAGTCTTCCCTTCACCATGTTAGGTCAGTGTTCTCAGGGTTAAATTAATACCTTGTATTACCTCCTGGGGCATACTCTGTGACAGATTATTGAGTGAGACTGGCCATTGTTCTAGAAGAGTTGGTCTCAAACCCTTTAAGGGATCAAATGACCCTTTCAATGGTGTCATCTGTGGCCATTGGAAAACACAGACTAACATAATGATTCATAACTAGCAAAATTAGATTTATGAAATAGCAATGAAAATAATTTTATAGTTGGGGAGTACTACAACATAAGGGTCATAATATTAGAGAGGTTGAAAACCACTGTTCTAGAACATGAAACTGCTTTCTCACACCTAACACCATCTTCTAAAGCCTTGAAAAGTATTGCTGTATGCTTTTGGTTTTAATAATGTCATAATTTCTTTGTCTTGCAGTTTATCTTTCTTTGAAAGAGATTTGTAGAGTTTTGGGGAAGGGAATTACTTATAAAGTAATTCTTATGCTGAGTGAGATTTCTTAACATATATAACAAGGTACTTCTAACACTTCACAGAGTTCTATGTTCTAAGAATTTTTTTTTCTATAATCTGATTTTCAAAATTATAGCCAGGTGGTGTTATCAAACGCCTTTAACACTAGCACTTGGGAAGGCAGAGGCAGGAAAATCTCTTGAGTTCAAGGCTAACCTGGTCTGCAGAGCTAGTTCGAGGACAGCCAGGGCTGCATACAGAAACCCTGTCTTGAAAAACCAAAATAAACAAAATTACTTTCCCCTAAAATAACCATTGTCTAGCTAATTGACAGGTCTTTTAGCATTACCTTTCCATTTGTGTTTCTCTTTTAATTTTGATCATAAAATAAAAGATGGGCCTCCATTATTTTGTGTATCTCTGATGTTCTAAAACTGGACAAAGCATCATAGTGAAAGCTGAACATTTGGTGTGGCTTCAAAGTAGAATAATTGCTGTAGTTCTTATTATATATTTATATGATATAACTTAATATGGAATTTTTGATATCTTAATAATTTAATTTGACTAAGAAAAATGAATTACCATGCCCTGAGAAAAGCTTTATCTTAATTTAGAAATAATTTTTATTCAGTTATTATATTCTGCCTTTTCTAGTCAACCTGAATGTTCTTGACTATTTTACATTCAGGTCTTCATACGGTGATTTGGATGAAGGTGAATTTGCTTGGGGTCATCTCTCGCCAGTTGTTTGTTTGTTTGTTTGTTTGTTTATGAAGCCCTTGCAGTTGGAGCTGCTCACCTAACTCAGCCCACTGCCCTCCAGCTTTCTCCTCATGTGTGGTGTCAGAGCTACTAAAAGGAGGCGCAGGCCTTGGGAAGTAGGTGTCTCAGTTCACCTGACAGCCTGTTACTCATTTTCATTACATCTGTCAAAAACAAGTTAGTTTGAGGTTTTTCCATATGACAAATACCGAAAAGTTGACTATATTAACTAAAACATCAACTTGATGTCCAGAAATCAAATTTATTAAAATTTGGTCAGAGTAATTATGTATAACTTTTTTATAGAAAGTAATTCTTTGACCATTTAAAGCCTTTCAAACATGCAAAATTTGTTACAAAACTATGAGAAGGTGATAATTATAAAATAATTTAAAACATAACATGAGAAACATGTTATATTTCTTCCCATTTAGAAAATTATAAGCCACCATAAAATGTTTTCTATGTTTTTAGGTCTAAAGAATTAGTACAGAAATTTTTATTAGTAAACATAATATCAAGAACAATGGGGCACATCTGTGGGAAAAGAATGCTTGCATGTCTTTTCCTGTATAGTTCATCTAAATGATAATTTCTTTAATAAATGTATATCTTATGTAATAGTGATATATAAACATTTTATCATAACAGTCATTTCTTTCAGTTTCATATTTACATTGTTTTTTGTTTGTTTGTTTTCATTTTAGGCCACTGAACAAAAAATCAAAGGTACGTTGTTTAAAGCTATTTCTTCCCTTTTTTCTTTAGAATCAAGTTGTCTGTGTGCATTTTTATTCACCCTCAGGATGGGAGAGAAATGTGTGAAGGAAACTGGGGTGGGAGCAGGCTGTTTCAGTGAAGCCATGATGTCATCCTTTGAGCCTTTTTATGGTATATATTATTACATGGAGAAGATACTGTCCGAAGGCTGTCTTTTGAGTAAATCCTACTTTCTAATGCTGTCCAATGTAAGTCTTGGGCACATGCCTTTACTTCAGTCTTCCATTCTAAACTCTTAGACAGGGGTGGTGTCAGTTTCTGCCTGCTTCACTCCTTGTTCTCTGTGCTTTATAAAGGCATAGTAATAACTCCAGTTTCTGTATTACCACTTAAATAATACATTGCAAATTCTGGGGTCATTGAGCCAGGTTACCTAAGCACCCTGGACTRAAGATTTAGAGCTTAATCCCTCAGAAATCCTAAGTCAAGAGTCCTTCAGCTTCTGCCTGACTACTTAGTAGTCAAAGTTGTACAGCTCAGAGACTAAGGTTATTCAGTTCCAGCATACCAAGTTGGGGTTTTAGCTGTATCAGAAGTATGCTCTCGGTGTCTCAGTAATATGTGTATTCACAGTACAACCTATGGTTATGAGATTATAGTTATGATAGTTAAGGCAACATCTATTAGAGTCTCTTGTATAAGAGTATATAAGAAGAGTTAACCTATATTTCACTGAAGAAAGGTTTTACATGAATCTAAGGAAAAACTGAGAGATAAAGAATTTGAAGGTATAAATCGATTTATTTACAGTTTGACCAGAGCTGGAGAGAAATTCTCAGTCTCATTCTACTTTGTCCATACCAGTGTTACAATTTATTGGAAAGATTCAGCAGACAGAACTATGCATATATAGATTTAGCTGTGAGTACAGGTTACAAACCACCTGGGAAAGAGTCATCTGCTCAGCTTCAGAGCTCCCATGAGTGGCCTCTCCTTACCCAACTTGGTATTTTCTGGAGAAATTATAATCCCTGGTTCGGGGAGGTAAGTCAGATCTGAGTTTAACCACAAGAACCCATGGAAAATTATTGAGCATGGCAGCATGCTATTACAATCCCAGTACTGGGGAGATGGATGGACACAGAAGGGTTCCTGGAGCTTGATATCCAGCTAGTCATGCCACATTTGTGAGCTCCAGGCCAATGTGAGACAGTCTCTTGAAAGAGATGGATGGCATTCCTGAAGATGCCACATGAAGTGGTTTTTCTAGGTTTTACACACACACACACACACACACACACACACCAGCAGATGGGCTCACTGGCTACACACACACACACACACACACACACACACACACACACACACACACCAGCAGATGGGCTCACTGGCTGCTTTCATGATAAAAGAAACTGCAATTCATAAGACTCCTATTATATAGTGGAAACTGGAGGCACACTTAACCAGAATACAATACAATGTAGTTTGACTGAGTAAGTTGTCCTTAAGCACAGAGGAGTTCTATTTTACCTGACAGGAACGAAGCCTTAAACAGAGTTGAGTAGAGAGAGTTGAAGCTGAAGAAACAGGTGGGAAATGAGGTCCAATGGTTCTATGTTCATATATAAGCATACAAAGGAGCTTGGATTTTTAAAGGCAGTGAGGAGCCACTAATGAAGAGCTTATGCAGAGGAGTTTAGTTTATTTTTTTTTTTTGAAACAGGGATGCCTCTGTATCCCAGACTAAGATGGAACTAGGAGCTCTGATAGGAGGTATGTGCTACATATCCAGCTTTTTCCATTTTTATAGCTGTTAACCTCTGTTCATTGAAAACTAACTGAAACATGAGTGGAGATTTAGAAGTGCTAAGACAGATGTGTTTCTGATAGAGGAGGCAGGTAGATAGAACAGGTAGTAAGAGTGAACATTTGTTTCTGCGTATGGGTATGGTTGACCTACCCTAGATCGTGATTCTGGAGAAGCAAGACGAGAGGGAAGAAAGAATACATACAGGGTAAAGACATGAGAGGCCAGGTATAATAGMTAAGACCGTATGTTGCGCATACCTTTAATCCCAGAGACAGAGACAAGACCTCTGAGATAAGAACAGCTTTTGGTCTAAATAGTGAGTTTGAGGCCAGCACATTGGGAGATCCTATGGTCAGAAGAGTTGAAAGTGTGATTATGACTGAATTAGGATTACAGTGATGCAAASTATACACAGCATCTTAACACTTCATCTGTGCTTATTCCAGTGGCTGGGAGTTGTTGCTCTTTGTTTCGTTTTGTTTATTGATTAATTTTTGTTTGTTTTGGTTTTAACCTCTGCCCTTCTGGGGTCCTTTCAATCTGACCTCTTATGCTCCAGCCAACCCACAATTTTACACTTGTACACTACTTGATTTTCCTGGTCTTTTCTGTTTGTCTTTTTTGGGCCAGGTTCTTGAGCATGGCTGTCTCATGGCGCCTTCAGCCTTAGTTTCGGTAGGTTGCTCTAGACGTTCTTGATCTCTACCCTTTCCAGTTTTTCAGAATTTATTACATTTGTAATTTTGAACACTTGAATATATCCTGTCTTAGACTGTTGATTGACTCACAAACCCTCTTCTGGGTGATCTTTGAGTACCTACTGTTTAATATATTAGCATATGTAAGGCCCTCCACACAAGTCCCCAATTCTGTCAAAACAAATGAAACCCCAAATTCCTCAGAACCTGAATTCACCTTCTATTCTGTTTTAGTGGCAACCCAGTGTAAGGTGCAGTAAGTCTCAAGGCTTACTCCGCTTGAGAACTGCAACTTTGTACCTTTTAAGCCACTCCAGCTTATCTCTGTTCCTAGTGATAGCTAGTCAGTTCTGAGGAATTTGGAGTTTCATTTGTTTTGACAGCATTGGGGACTGTGTGGAGGGCCTTACATATGCTAAGCAAGTACTTTATCACCTGGCTAGAACTAAAGTCTCTATTATTTTTTTTAAATGTTAGTTTGTTTCACTTAGCATAGTCTTCAGGTTTATCTCTGTCCCAGTGTCAAGACACCCTTTTTTGATGCTGAGGAACATTCCACAGTGAATATCTGTGTCTGTTTGTCTCTGTCTGTCTGTCTGTCTGTCTGTCTGTCTGTCTCTCTCTCTCTCTCTCTCTCTCTCTCTGAATATCTGTATATGAGTGTGTGTCTCCACAGTGTCTCCATCATCCATGTGTGTGCTCATACATAGGTCTTTATCTACTAGGACATTCAGGTTTTGACACATCTCTGCTATTGTGAATAATTCTGTGATGGACTTGGAGTCTGTATCATCTTACAAGGCACTTGAAAGCATTCCTTCTCTTTGGGTATGTACCTGAGGAGGTGCTGATAGGTCATATGAAGTAGTTTTCATTTCTGAGGCATTGTTAGCTCTTCAATTTCTCAATAATCAAACCTCCTATTGAACAAAGTTCAAGAACTTCATGATTTCATAGAGCTTCAGAGTAGAAAACCAAGACATAAGAGAGCTGCAGCTTTAAGCATGTAGTGTATAGATGATGGAGATTGTTGGGTGTACTTAAGAGGCTGTTCACAGGTGATATAGCACCCCAGAGAATCTGGTACCTATATTTTCTGGTGCATGCCCATAGCTCATTCTGTTACACTGGTAGATTAGTCACCAGGAGAGTTAGGGTGGTGTTGAGGTTAGTCTGGATTATTCAGTGTGCCACCATGGTTCTGCATTGTGAGCTGATTTGGAGGCCAGTGTGTGCTGATGCTTGAAAGCAAACAGAGATGATTGCTGATTAAGAATCTCCTAATAGGGGCTGGAGAGATAGATGGCTCAGTGGTTAAGAGTTAAATTCCCAGCAATCAGATGGTGGCTCACAACCATCTGTAATGGGATCTGATGTCCTCTTCTGGTGTGTCTGAAGACACAGTGTACTCATACATAAAATAAATAATTCTTTAAAAAAAAAAAAAAAAAACCTCTTAATGTCAGATTCTTTTCTTCCTGTGAGAACTGTCTTTGAGTTGTGTGACAAATAAGATTTATAGTTCTTGCTAACAAGATGAGAAAATAGCAGCCTACTTTCATGGAAAATAGTTAAGAAAACAATTTTGTTTGGTTAATAGAGTCATAATTTTTCCTTTGCTATTAAAGAGGGAAGAGGTTTTACATGCATAAGATTAGGTTAATGTACACAGTAAATTCACAGAAAATGCTAAGGACCCCATTTTGTTTCAAGAACACAGCCGCTAGTAAATTGTTTAAATTGATGAAAATGAAAGATTATGTATTTCAATGTGTTTAGTAATTCTGAAAAGGACCAAGGAAACCGGAGGTAGTAGAAAAGCAGTTTAGCAGTGAGCTGTAATCAATAACTGTTCAGAAATTAATGAGAAGAGCAGATAGTTTATGGGTGTGTATGGGAGTATCCCAGAGTTATGTGTCCTGAGCTGAGAGTCTGAGACTCTACAAAAGCAATAATCAGGACTTCAGTTTGAAAATGGACCATACAGGAACCATCTCTTTTAAGCTTTAGAAAAGAATGAGATGAATTACTAAGAATATCATGTAACATCACTTACAAGGCCTCTGAAAAGACAGTACACACTAAAACATTTTACCTGTATTTAACACTGTATAAGTTTTAGTCCTTTAATTCTGATCTGCGTCTCCAGAGTGCATTTTGAGGAGATCCTTTGTTCTTCTGTGTCCTATGGAAAGTGCTGGAGATGGCCAGAGGCTGAGAGCTTTGAATCACTTCTAAAGGTGACTGGGGTTGGCTGTCAACTTTGCAGTCTTTATTTCTGTGGTTTTAGGCAAGTTTCTTTTCTTTCTTTTCTTTTTTTTTTTTTTTTTAAAGATATATTTATTTATATGTAAGTACACTGTAGCTGTTTTCAAACACACCAGAAGAGGGTGTCAGATCCCGTTTCGGATGGTTGTGAGCTACCGTGTTGCTGGGTTGCTGGGATTTGAGCTCAGGACCTTCGGAAGAGCAGTCTGTGCTCTTAACCGCTGAGCCATCTCTCCAGCCCTTGGGCAAGTTTCTTAACTGGAATTCATTTTCCAGCATCCATACTAGTACTCAGAGGGGGAGATAGCCCAGCCCGTGTCAGTGTTGTAGAATAAAACGGGTAAGTGGATTGGAAGCTCTAGGGCTTGCAGGCAGAATGTTGGGTGGTAGGTATTGTGTACTTAAGTATGTGGGTAGAAAATTTGAGTTTTCATAAAGAACCCTTTAAACTAATCTGCAGCTACACCTGTTCCTGTCAGAAGTGAACACAGAGTGTGGTTTGTATTCCCTCATTTTTTTTATCAGTGTTAACTCATTGAGCCCACATTCATGTCTTATTTTAACAGGCATAAATACTTTTCAAAGTGTTTAATACATTATTAAGTATTTCCCTAATGTTAAGGTTTTTACTCTTAATTTCAAGTTTACACTGTGAGGGACATTTGCTTTGAGATCACACTGATTTTACCTTTTAGGTCTGCTGTTTACTAAATGCTCTGCGTGAGCAGCTTTCTTCTGTGTCTCCCTCACTTTATCTGTAAAATGGTAATACCTCAGTGGTATAGAATTATGACGAAGAGATAACATACTTTACCTGGCCTCCAGGTGAAACATTTACCTTTACCTTTCTCCCACTCTGGTTTTGCAATATCCTGGCCACCTTTCGTGCTTTAAAATATATGCTAGGAGTTTCTACAGAGCTTCAGGGTCTTCTCATCTAAGTAGTGATTTGCTTTTTCCTTCCATTAAAATAGAGCCCAATATGGTAAAGGGAAAATAATAGTACATTGTGTTTACCTTAATACATGAGTTGTATCATCTTTGAAACTTGGATGGGGGTGGGTATCAGGGTGGTTTGGAGAGATGGTTAGGGGGCTGCCTGCTCTTGCAGAGGTCTGGGATTCATTTTCCAGTACCCATACTGCCTGAAACTCCTGATCCAGGTGATCTGATATCCTCTGCTTGCCTTTGGAGCCATGCATCACAGACACAAACACAAAGTAAAACAATAATCTTTTAAGGTTGGTAAGTTAAAGTTGGAGTTTCCTTACTTTTACTAATATTTACTGAACTGGTTATTGATGATTTGCCCATTCTTGTTTGTTGTTTAGCTTTGAATTTTTGTTAGTAATTCAAATGAGCTAGCTGTATTTGCTTATTACTGTCTAGTTGGTACTTACTGTATTTCCTACATTATAAAGATTTATAGTCTGAGAAGTCTTGATATTCTCTGTTAAGAACCAAGCCATGTTTGAAATCATTCCACAGATGGGGATTAGGAGCACCAGTCCCCATGGGCACACATACCCAGAAAAGGGAAATATATGTTCAGAGGGAAACATAGAATCAGATGGTTTTACAACATTAGCTTTGACTTCTAGCTCTAAGTAAGCTAAGTGCTTATGGTCAATGTTTTCTTAAATTAGGCCTTAATGAATAATTGCATTTTAAGTTTTTTTTTAAATTTCTGATTTTATACATGCATATAATAAAATGTGATTATATCAAGTAACCCCTATTTCCCTCTAACTCGCCCTGTATTGGCCCCCAACATACATCTGAACATCATGTCTACTTTTTTTGATAACCAAGTCCAGTTCTTCCCCCAGCAACTGTCCAGTGCCAGTAGCTCCTCAGTTAGGGCTGGAGCCTGGAGCTCTGTCATCTAGTCCATATATGACAGTCCTGCGCCCAGTAGTGACAGTCACTGTGAGTTCATGCTTGTGACAGCCAAGCTGTGTCCAGAGGACAGCATTTCACAGCACCACTCCCCACCTTGAGATCATTACCACTGCCAACGTTTTCTGTGKTTTTTTTTCTTTCTTAAGTTCGTATATGTTTTGATATGTGATGTTCAACTTATGAAAATTTTTAGCTTTGCATATATTTTCTTTTATTAATATGAAATGCCTTTTATCCTGGACATCCATAAAATATATTTCAAATCCCAGCTTTTTCTTATTGTGTGAGATGCACAAAGGAATCTACATCATTGTTACCTATTGGGAGTATTATGTTAAGAGAAAAAATGCTTAGCCCAAATTATTACAAAAGGAAAAGGGTGGGCCTGGAGAGGCAGCACCATGGTAAAGAGCACTTTTACAGAGGACCTGAACCTGGTTTAGTTTGCAGCACCCACAGAGCTGCTGACAACTATCTGTAATTCCACTTCCAGGGAATCTAACTCATAAACTCATACATACATGCTGGCAAACACTTAAACAAATAAAACAAAAAAAWTTTTTTAAAGGATGAAAATGATGGGGCCAGTAAGATGGCTTGTAGCAAACCTGACAAAGCTAAGATTCACAGTCTACACAGTCACCTGGATCGGACTCTGAAAGTTGTCCTCTGGCCCAACAAGTGCTCCCACACATAAACACACTGTCTTAGAGTTGCTATTGCTGTCATGAAATATGACCTTGATGACCTTGAGAAGGAAAGGGTTTATTGTACTCATAGTTGAATATCATCAAAGCAGTAAGTGTAGGAACTTAAGTAGGCCAGGAACCTGGAGGTAGGGGCTGATAGCAGAGGTGCCACAAAGGAGGGCCGCTTCCTGGTTTGATCCCCATGCCTTCCTTACCCAGCTTAATTTCTTACAAAACCCAGGATACCCACAGTGGGTGGGGCCTCTCCCGTCAGCCTACAGCCCAGTGTCATGGAGGTATTTTCTCAAGGCTCTCTCTGCTTTGACTCTAGTTTGTGTCAAGTTGACATGAAATTAGCCATCATACACAGTAAATAAATACAGTAATAACAAAGAATGAAAGAGGGGCTGGAGAGATGTCTCAGTGGTTAAGAACACTGACTGCTCTTCTGAAGGTCCTAAGTTCAAACTCCAGCAACCACATGGTGGCTCACAACCATCTGTACAGCTACAGGGTACTCATATACATAAAAAAAAAATCTAAAAAAAAAAAATAAATAAATAAAGAATGAAAGAGTTCCAAACAAGAGAGAATGTTAGAATGTTAGTTTTCACTGTAATTTCTCTTGACTATAGTTTGCTTGAGTACTGTTTAAAAAAAAAGTAAGTCACACTGAAATATAAACAAGGATTATATATAGAAAATATCAGTGTGAGAGATAACTCAGGAAATGTGTTTAGAAGGAAGATTGGTTTTGATTGTTGAGTGACAGGCAGCCTGGAGCAGACCATGTAGGAGGAAGGTGGATTGAATACTCTAAAAACACAGTGACCAAAACCTCAGTCACAGCATCTTACAGTAGAAGCACCTGATAAATAGCTCTCGTTACAACAGTGGCGTCTTTTTACTGTGGTTATAGTGTGTTGGATGATGCTTTATAGAAGAGAAATAAAAAAGAGCTTTCTCAGTCTAGCTCAGAGTCTTTTACTACTGGATGAGAACGCTTAGACTTTACCAGGTTTTTCTCAAGTATTCTCTCCAGTGCCAGAGTTCTGTTTTGTTCTGTAGTGGACTGTTGGACTACTGCAGGTACAGTAGTATACCAGTCACTACAGAGTAGCCACACTTAAACAGGCTTGTGTTCTGTGCTTTGTAATAACTATTACCTTTGACACTAGGAAGTCTTAACAGAGGAGACAGCGGGATTGGGGTTGAGTTGAAGGCAATTCTCAGACACTGTGCCAGTTGTTTCAGAGATGAGGTCTATTCTTGGTACTTTGATCAGGTTATTTACAGATATTCATGCTGAACAATCAGTCGTATTCACCTGTCACTTTCTAGTCACACACATACACACCAGACAAGTAGTTTCTTAGGTTTGTCTAAGGTGCTGTCCAGGTAATTCCTCTTTCTTGGCAGGTGCACAGGATCTGTCCTGTCACCTGCATGTGTTTTCTATTCTAAGCTAGTCCTTAGCTCAGACATATTTATCAGTAGAAAACTGTTAACATAACTTTTATATGAAAATAAAGGGTTTTCTACCTGTATCTTCTAAAAACTTAAAATAGGGATTAAGCCCAACATGGTTGCATCCATTAATAATAAGCCCTGCACTTTAGGATGATGAGGCAAGAAGAGTGCACGTTTTGAGTTATATAATGGGTTATTGGAGCAACCTGGGTTACATAGTGAAATCACGTCTTATGATAAAATAGAAAACAAAACACTGACTCATGTGAAGACCTACGTTAGATTCCCAGCACCCTGGTGGTGGCTCACAAGCCCTCTAACTCTAGCCCTTAGTGCCTCTGGATTCCACTGGTACTGTACACATGTAGTGTATAGAGGATACGCTTGGAGGCAGAACAACACCCATGCAAATGCTTCATTTCTTAAAAATCAAGAATATAAAAATAAGGTGAAAGAAGAACAGTTAGTAGAAAATTGAAGGTTCCTTTAGGGTAGTGGCTCCCAACCTTCCTAATGCTCTGACCCTTGATCTTGTGGTGATCCCCAACCATAAAATTATTTTGTTGCTACTTCATAACTATAATTTCCTACTGTCATGAATAGTAATGTCTGATAGGTAGCCCACAGTTGAGAACCCCTGCTTTAGGCCATCAGTCAGTTGCCCCATTTGTTCTTTTGTTGTATATTTTAAGTGACAGATATTTGCTCTCTGGTCAAGTGTGATACGGTAAAGAGAGATGACCATGAGCATCTTCCTGGTCAAGAATGGCCACCATTGCGGATACGTTAGTAGCTTGTTCGGGAAGTTTGACTCAGGGTAGTGGTATCTCTTCAGAAACTTGCACCTCTGAATGAGGGTGTTCTGAAGCCTAAAGCTTCTGTTCAGGTTGTTTTCTTAGTGCCTTTGAGTTTGAAGGTAAAATATACTTCACTGGCTAATCTTTTCCCAACTCTTTTTGTTGTTGTTGTTGGAATTAGTGCCAGAACAGATAAAACCCAGTGTAAGCCAGCCTCAGCCTGCCAACTCTGATAACGGCACTTCCACAGCAACCAGCACTAATAATAATGCCAAGCGAGCTACAGCCAGCAATCAGCAGCCGCAGCCGCCGCCGCAGCAACAGCAGCAGCAGCAGCAGCAAGAGCAGCAGCAGCAGCAGCAGCAGCAGCAGCAGCCACAAGCCTTGCCTCGGTATCCACGTGAAGTACCTCCACGATTTCGCCACCAGGAACACAAACAGCTTCTAAAGAGGGGTCAGCATTTTCCTGTCATAGCAGCAAACTTGGGATCTGCTGTTAAGGTGTTAAACAGCCAATCAGAAAGCAGTGCTGTAACAAATCAACAGCCACAAAATAACGGAGAGGTGCAGAACAGCAAGAGCCAGTCAGGTGAGTAAAGACAGTTCTTACAGAACTCACCAGCAGTGTAGGAATGTTATAATCTATAGTTTTTGGTGATAATTTTTGTATAGTAAGAGCTGGGCCTTGATTTTAGAATTCTGAATAGGGAGTTTGAGTGGAGAATCCTTTACTGTCAGGTACACACATGTCTTACTTAGAAAGTGAATATGGTAAGTGCTTTTGTCTTCTTTCAGGTCCCGTACTTTAAGAAGTTTGTAGTTCAAATCGAGACCACCCTCCCCCAGGGTAGTTATCATTTTATCCCCGACCATCCCTGGTAGCTAGTCACTTGCTGCCTGAGTGCTCTTTATATATACTAAGACTGTTCTTTGTCTAACATATAGTATGATACTTCACAGCTAGTAAATAGCACATTTTGGATTCAAGTCCATAAGTCTGACTCCAGGGCCATGCTCATAAACACCATGTGCTCTCTAGCAGTGCATTGGATGTGATAGGAAAGGGATAGGAAGATATTTCTAAGCTAGATCTCTAAGAGCAGCACACATAGGTACACTTCCTCTGCTCCTAAATATCACTTACYACTTGTGTGAGATTGATCAAGAAACTAAATCATGAGACCTTTCTTTTGGTTTTTAATTGTTTTGTTTTAAGAGTCTTACCTTGGATCTCTAGGTGGCCTTGAACTCTGAGAAATTCACCTGCTTCAGCCTCTCAAGTGCTAGGATTAAAAGGTTTATGCCCCCATACCCATCAGGGACCTTCTTTCTTAATTTATAATATAGACACTAGAGTCCTACCTTATAGGGGTGCTTCGAAGTCTAAATTGTATAAACTATTAAAACAGTCAGCTCAGTGCCTGATGTTTGAGTGCTGAATTTTCTTATCCCTACATGTTACTTAATTGAGGCAATGAAATACCAAAAAGCAAGTTGGGGGCTGGAGGGAAGGTTTTTGGTTTTTTGTTTTTTGTTTTATACTTCCTTCCCTATTGCTGTTCATCATCGAAGGAAGTCAGGGCAGAAACCTGGAGGCAGCAGCTGATGCTAAGGCCATAGAGGAGTGCTGCTTACTGGCGTGTTCCTTACGGCTTGCTCAGCCTACTTTCTTATAGAACCCAGGACCACTTGCCCAGGGATGGCCCCACACACAGTGGACTGTGCTCTCTCCCATCAATCACTAATTAAGAAAATGTCCATTAACTGGATCTTATGAAGGCATTTTCTCAGTTGAGATCCCTTCTTTTCAGATAACTTAGCTTGTGTCAGGTTGACATAAGACTAGCCAGCACACACTAACATTTGCTCACAGACCTACACTTTTCAAAATTAGCTTAACATTGTACATAGGCCAGGTTATAGGTAATTAAGAAGTTGAATTTCATTTTGGAAGCTAGACAGTATATTACTTAGTAGCATAAGAGATCGGTTAGTAAAGTATTACTTATCCACCAAATGCCTGAATACCTATGATGAGCCCGGTCTGATGACATATGATAGACAGACAGTGATGTGACATAGTATATTTATGATATTTTATATATGTCTCTTCCATTTGGAAAAAATCAAAGCTATTTTTAACCTGGAAACAACAGTAGTGTAATAAGAGTCATATATCTATCTCAAAAGATAAGTATGGGGTAGCTCACTCAGTAAAGTGCCTGCAATGCAGGCATGAGGGCTAAGCTCAGGTGGGCAGCACCCCTATCTTTCAAAAAGGCCAAGGAGAGTGATGCATAGCTGTAATCTTAGCACTGGGACGATATGGTGAGGGAGGATCCTTGGGACTTGTTGGCAAGCCAGTCGAGGCAAAAACAAAAAGAAAAAAAACCAAAAACCCAAGAGTGAGGACACCCAGCATCAGCTTCCACCCTCTACACGTACATGCACAATCATGCACATATACACAGGAGTGTGAGTCAGAAATCACATTTATAGGTGTGCATTCCGATGGAAAGTTCTCAGGTGTGAACAGAGGCAAAAGCCTCTAAAGAAAGTGAGGAAGAAGATCCTCTACCTGTGTCTAGAAGAACTTAGCAAGCAGGGTGCCATATTTATTTGGAGACATTAAATCCTAAAGCCATTATGGAATGCAGACTATGAAACTGAAATACTCTGAGGAACAAGATTGGTACTTTTGTCTTTATAGGTTTATTTTTTAAACCTTTTTAAAATATGTGTACTTGTGGTCTTCCATGAGTATATATGCACCATGTGTACAAGCCTAATGGCCTGAGTTCAGTCTCAAGAACTGAGACCACAGAGTTGTCTGACCTCTCCCCCCCCCCCCACACACACACACAGTGCATGCAGTAAAGACAGAGTATCAGACTGCTTCTTTGCACTTAACTCTAAAGCCAGGACAGATCCTGCTCTTGCTCAAATAGATTGAGTTGGGAGACTCTAGTGGAGGTAATAATAGTCAGACCTGACAGAATACCCAAATGGCCAAAATGCTCTGATCTCTCCTTTATCCATGTGACACAATCCATGCAGTAAAGTTAAAAGAACCAAGGGCTGAAGCAGTCTTACTTGAGTCACTATGGTTTTTTTTTTTTTTCCTATCGCACATGCATACACACGTTCATTATGGGTAAGCCATGTGAAAGTGAGGTGGTGGCACTTCATGTTCAGTGCCCTGAGACTAAGGTAGTCTCTTCTCCAATGTTTTTGATTTTCTAAGATTTAAGTATTTATTAATGTGCACAGTGTTCTGCTTGTGTGTTGCAGAGCTCAGTCTGGCCTCTAGCTCATTTGTAGCTAAATGTGACCTTGATCTTCTCTCCATCTACTTCCTCAACTGCTAGGATTATAGACTTTTATTACCACACCCACTTTCTGCAGTGCTGGGGACTGAATCCAGGGCTTCCTGATATGCTAGGCAAGCAAGCATCCCACTGACTAAGCTATATAACTAGCCATACTTTTTTTTTTTTTAATGTTGATCATTTTGTGTCCTTGTTA
>BDUI01002016.1:81120-91835 GCA_002335545.1 Apodemus speciosus
CTGTACAAAAAAAAAAAAAAAAAAAAAAAAAAAAAAAAGAAAACACCCTATAGGCTTGCAAACAGCCTGGTCAGTTTGGTTTTTGGTTTTTTGTGTTTCTTTATTATTATTGGGGTTTTTTTGTTTTGTTTTGTTTTGTCTTGGCTTTGGTTTTAGTTTTGCTTTGTTCTATAGATCAAACTGGCCTCAAACTCAGATCTCTCTGTTTCTGCTTCCCCATGCACCACCCTGTGTAGCTTAGAGACAGTTTCTTAATTGAGGTTTCCTCCTCTCATGACTAGCTTGTTTGAAGTTAACTTAAAACTGTCCAGCACATCTTGCTTCTCTCTCAATTTCTACAAGTTAACCTCTGACCCTTGGCTTCTCACATACAAAGTGAGGGCAGTACTTGTACTTTACAATTGTCCCGGTACTTGGTGCAAGGATTTGCAGTCCTGCTGCTGTGTAGCAGTGAATGCTGGCCATGCACTGATATTGCCCCTGTGGATTGCAGTATAGAATGATTTCTTCCAGTAAACTGACAGTTTGGTTCCTTTTATCATATGAGCAATTAAGAAGACAAATATCATTGACTACTTTTGGGGAGGATGGATGGACAGATGAGCAGGGTTCTACTAATTAGTCCTTGCTTGCCTCTGAATCACAGATCTCTGCCTCCTGAAGGCTTGGATTAACAGTGTGACCAGAACCAGCTACTCACACTGTGATGAAGTAATTGTAAAGGGAGTTGTTGGTGCACTTTGCAGCACTTACTTAAATTATGTTCACTGGATACATTACAGGTCGATCTCTAGTTGCTTTTCTTGCCATTATTACAGCTCTTCATCATTCGTTTCTTAGTATTTGTACTTTAAGAAAAAGTGGTACAAGCAGCATTTTTCCATACTAGCAAATCACACAAATAGAGTGACTTTGATTTATTGCTACACATTTATCTTGGGAACTATAGTGAAAGACAGCCTAAGTACAAATGTTTTATGTAGCTAATGTCACAGATGCATTTCTACCCACTAGATGCTTAAATGAGATAGACTGAGAAACTAACAAAAACACTTAGTGATGCTATCTGTGGGAAAGAATAGAAATAAAGAACAGATGGTAGTTAGATGTCAGTCTAAAGCTTGGTCATATGATTGGTCCCTTATGGCCTTCAGTATCAGCTGCTGATCATAATTTGGTGATTTTTTAACATAACCAATTTTTCTCTGTTGTCTCTTACTAAGCATGGCTATGAAAGTAAATTAGAAAATTGTTTAAAATTAATGTTCTTCCTTGTGTATAGTGTGGTATTTAAATGTATGTGCTAATAAAACAGCAATATAGTGCAAAGGCTTTGGGATCCCTACAGAATTGTTGCAACCCAAAGGAGTTGTGTGGTGAGCTATTTTAGGAAACCGAATCATTTCGGGCTGCTTACACTCACTTAGCTTTCTGCATCCCAGTCCGTTTTCACCCACGTCAAGTCCTAAGCTTAGTTTGCCCTAATTCATCATTACCACCCAGAATTCTTATATTTGTTGGATGTTGTCCGTTTACATATTTAGCAGGTCTCCCTGTGGGACTTTCTGTTGCATGCTACACTGTAGGGTATTGAACAAAGAGCAGAATTCTGCCTATGACATTCCTGAACATGGAGAATTGGTGGCTGAAAGATAATCAGTGCCTCAAAGCCATTCTGCGGAGCATCTTGCTAATGTTGAGGAGCTACGTGTATTTGTAATGGATCATCATTTTTCTCAGCCTACATTTAGAAATTGTTAACACTTATAAATAGATATACTTCTCCTTTATTCTAGATATAAATCATAATACTTCAGGATCCCATTATGAAAATTGCCAGCGGGGACCTGTGTCTTCTACAAGTGACTGTAGCACAAGCTGTAAGAATGCTGTAAACGACTTGTTGGAAAAAGAAGCATGGCCCTCAGCCCCTGGCAGTGATCCTGAGTTGGCTTCAGAATGTATAGATGCTGATTCTGCCTCCAATTCTGAGTCAGAGAGGAACATCACTGTCATGGCTTCAGGGAACACAGGCGGTGAGAAAGATGGCCTTCGGAACAGCACTGGACTCAGTTCTCAAAGCAAATTTGTGGTTGGCAGCAGCAGCAGCAATAATGTGGGCCATGGAGGTAGTACTGGCCCGTGGGGCTTTCCCCATGGTGCCATAATAAGCACATGTCAGGTCTCGGTGGACGCTCCTGAGAGCAACCCGGAGAGTAGTAACAATAGAGTGAATGCTTGGGGCACTGTAAGTTCTTCATCTAATGGAGGGTTAAATCCAAGCACTTTGAATTCAGCTAGCAACCATGGTGCCTGGCCAGTATTAGAAAACAATGGACTTGCCCTAAAAGGGCCTGTAGGGAGTGGGAGTTCTGGCATCAATATTCAGTGTAGTACCATAGGCCAGATACCTAACAATCAGAGTATCAACTCTAAAGTCAGTGGCTCTTCTATCCATGGTACCTGGGGTAGCCTTCAGGAAACTTGTGAGCCTGAAGTAAGTGGTACACAGAAGGTTTCATTCAGTGGTCAACCTCAGAATATCACCACTGAAACGACTGGACCAAATAACACTACTAACTTTATGACCTCTAGTTTACCAAACTCCGGTTCAGTACAAAATAATGAACTGCCTACTAGTAATCCAGGGGCCTGGCGTGTGAGCACAATGAATCATCCTCAGATACAGGCTCCGTCAGTTATGAATGGCACTTCCCTTTCTCACCTTAGTAATGGAGAGTCAAAAACTGGAGGCTCCTACGGTACTACATGGGGTGCCTATGGTTCTAATTACTCTGGCGACAAATGTGCAGGCCCTAATGGCCAAGCCAATGGTGACACTGTGAATGCAACTCTAATGCAGCCTGGCATAAATGGGCCTATGGGCACTAACTTTCCAGTTAATACAAATAAAGGGGGAGGTGTATGGGAACCTGGGACAGTGAATTCCCAGAGTTCACCATGGGGAAGTGGAAATGGTGCAAATTCTGGAGGAAGTCGAAGAGGATGGGGAAGTCCTGCACAGAACACTGGCACGAGTCTCTCCAGTGTTGAGTGGAACAAACTGCCTAGCAACCAGCATTCCAATGACAGTGCAAATGGCAATGGTAAGAAGCTTACAAATGGATGGAAATCTACTGAGGAAGATGATCAGGGTTCTGCCACATCTCAGACGAATGAGCAAACCAGTGTGTGGGCCAAAGCAGGAGGCACAGTGGAGAGCGATGGTAGTGCAGAGAGCACTGGACGCCTTGAAGAAAAAGTAACCGGGGAAAGTCAGAGTAGAGATAGAAGAAAAATTGATCAGCACACATTACTCCAAAGCATTGTAAACAGAACTGACTTAGATCCACGTGTCCTATCCAACTCTGGGTGGGGACAGACTCCTATTAAGCAGAATACTGCCTGGGATACAGAGACATCACCAAGAGGGGAAAGAAAGACTGACAATGGGACAGAGGCCTGGGGAAGCTCTGCAACACAGACTTTTAACTCAGGGGCATGTACAGATAAGACTAGCCCTAATAGTAATGATACCTCATCTGTATCAGGGTGGGGTGATCCCAAACCTACTCTGAGGTGGGGAGATTCCAAAGGCTCAAACTGCCAGGGGGGGTGGGAAGATGATTCTGCTGCTACAGGAATGATCAAGAGCAATCAGTGGGGGAATTGCAAAGAAGACAAGTCTGCATGGAATGATTCGCAAAAGAACAAACAAGGCTGGGGTGATGGACAGAAGTCAAGCCAAGGTTGGTCCGTTTCTGCCAGTGATAACTGGGGAGAATCTTCCAGGAGTAACCATTGGGGTGAGGCTAATAAGAAATCCAGCTCAGGAGGCAGTGACAGTGACAGGTCCATTTCTGGTTGGAACGAACTTGGGAAAACTAGTTCTTTTACTTGGGGAAATAATATAAATCCAAATAACTCATCAGGATGGGATGAATCTTCTAAACCTAATTCTTCCCAGGGATGGGGAGACCCTCCAAAGTGTAATCAGTCTCTAGGTTGGGGAGATTCATCAAAACCAGTTAGTTCTCCAGATTGGAACAAGCAACAAGACATTGTTGGATCATGGGGAATCCCACCAGCCACCAGCAAGCCTCCTGGTACCGGCTGGCTCGGGGGACCTATTCCTGCTCCAACAAAGGAGGAAGAACCCACAGGCTGGGAGGAGCCATCCCCAGAATCTATACGACGAAAAATGGAGATCGATGATGGAACTTCAGCTTGGGGAGATCCAAGCAAATACAACTACAAAAATGTGAACATGTGGAATAAAAACATCCCAGAAGGGAGCAGCCGCTCAGACCAGCAAGCACAGATGCACCGGCTATTGCCGGCTGCAAGTGCCGTCTCAAGCAAGGAGACCAGCAGTGGCTCTGGTAAGTGTTCCTATGTGGAGTGCAGAGGTATTTTGGAAGCAAGCTTTGTGTTGACATGCTGTCTTTTGATTTGTGTAACCCAGCTCTTGGATATGCATATCAAGACCTTTCAGCTTTGACCTAGAGGTGACCTGGCAACAGCTCTGTCTTGAGGAGTGTTGCTTTATTCTGTTAGGAATGTAGTAGAAGGGGTTAAGTGGCAAAGTTACATGCTTATTTAGGTCTTCTTAGTCAAGCCTTAATATGGTTTCACTAATGAAGTGCAATAAAGCCAAGTGCCTGAGTACAGTACTCTAGATATTTGGTATTGTATTTGACCTTAGGGGATTTTCTAAATGAGGCTTGAAGTCAGCATCTCCTCAGGTAACTGGGTATAGTGAGAACAGTGGAAGCACCACACTGCTCTCTAGTGTACCTCTGACCTGTCCTCTCCTGCACTCAACCTTTTCTCTGTAAATTGATAGGGCAACATTTTCTAAATGTGACAGGCCCACATTGCCTTTGTTAATGGGAATTTTATTGAGTAATGCTTCATTGGTTAGAGAGGCGGTACTGTTTTCATGAATTCTTCTTTCAGTGCCTAATTGTGTGGGATTTTTGTTTTGTTTTGAAATATAAGCCTAGTCTATTGATTTATGTTTAACTCTTAGGGAAAGTGTAGAACTTTTTTCCAGTGTGTATAAGGTAGGCTGGCCGCGTACCTGATGGCAGTCATACAGTCAGTTGTTCTCCACTGCGGTGCTGTGGGAAGAGTGTCCTTTCAGGAAAGTGTAATTAGTGTAACTTTACACTGCACCTGCCTCAGTTCTCAAGCTGTGGTTCAGAAGAACCTGACATTTTTAGGAAGATGGTTTGCTATAATGAGATTATTCAAAAGAGTCTGCCCCAACACCAAGAAGGCCATTTTGAAAGAAAAGGTTAAAACATTATACAATTATACTAATGCAGAATAATTTGTGTTCTTCACAAGATATGTCTCTTGCTTGTCACAGTATTATTTTTCAGTGTGTAATGTGAAATTCTTCATCTCGTTTACCAAGTCCTCTCCCTTGTCCTTTATTTGAAGTGCTTCCTAATATCTATGCTGATGTCTTCTTTTCCCATACTTTCTAAAGGCTGGGGTGAGCCTTGGGCAGAGCCTTCTACTCCAGCCACGACTGTGGATAATGGTACTTCAGCCTGGGGCAAGCCCATAGACAGTGGTCCCAGCTGGGGAGAACCCATTACTGCAGCATCCAATGCATCCACGTGGGGCTCCAGCTCTGTCGGTCCACAATCTTTAAGCAAATCTGGTAAGTCATCAGTGATATTTAGCAGCCATTTTGTAGTGGTGCTGCTGATAAACTCATGAGCTACATTTAAATGATGGGCTAGTGCTCCTAAATTGTCACTACTAATGTATTTCTCAAAAGTAACTACTAATGATTTACATGTCCTCCACCATATCTAAATTCTTTCTCTTGTTAGATTATTTAAAACTTAATTTAGCAGCTTCCATGCCATTCAGCTTAGAGACTAGATAGTATAATGTGAGACACGTGTCCAAGCCATCCAATCTTACATGGGAAGGACACTGGAACGCACATGAACATTGTTCCTCTGCCCTGGTGGGCTCAGGACACAAAGTAGGAGCCCCAAGGACTTGGTAGAAATAGATGTTTCCTCTGTTGTGGCTTCAGTACCCTTTGAACAGCCTTGTAGAGAATATAGTATAGAAAACTATCTTTTCCATCTCATTCACCCTCTGTCCTTTGTATCATTTTAAAGACCAGATAGGTATGCGTAAGGAACCACTGTTGCCCATGATTAGAAATCCTGATTTGTAAAGACGGGGGAAGTTTCATTGGATGTTTTAATAAAATATAAGTTCTGTCCAGTGATTTTCAATGTAGTCAAAATATACCTTTTCTATTACATGTATTTGAGAAGTAAAGGTGTATTTGGTTTGCATTTCTCTGTACTTTGAAACATGCTTGATGTCTTGGAGAATTTTTTCCTTAAATTCTGTTTGTCTTTGTATCATAAATCTACAAATCAGGGCCCAAATCTATGCAAGATGGCTGGTGTGGTGATGACATGCCGTTGCCTGGAAGTCGCCCCACTGGCTGGGAAGAGGAGGCAGATGTAGAGATTGGGATGTGGAACAGTAGCTCATCTCAAGAGCTTAGCTCGTCTTTAAATTGGCCGCCATATACCAAGAAGATGTCATCAAAGGTAAACATTTCAAGAGCTTTGCTCTTGAAACTGTAAGTCTCAAAGGTAGTTTACCCACAGAAATCAATCTCCCTGCCCATTGATGGCCGTCAGTGCAGTGTCCAGGCAGCCCCCAACTTAGGGATAGCCTCTTGAATGGGTAGCTACCTAGGAAAACATAAGACCATGGGAACTTCCTTTCTCCCCACTGCTACAGCTCGGGATTTCTCTCCTCCTCAGCTCCACCAGTACTGCCTGGGGCAACAAGCCCCACATGGTACCAGCAGTGGTGAGGATGAAGAGAAGGGCAAATCCATGTTGACTCTCCATTTCACTGCCAGTTCATCTCCATCTCATTAATGCCTCACCAGAGTCCCAGCCTTCCCCTTACCCAGAGCCACCATTCTGTTTATTCACTAACCATCATTGTCCCTTTCTCATCCCCAAGGTCCTGTGATGAAAATCCCTAGGAAGAATTTCCATACCTGGCTTTACATGAGAAATGGGTTGCATTTGTTCAAAACATAGTCTGCTATACCCTAAGGTCTTCTCAAGTTTTGGAAATTGCACCAGCTTGACAAATACGTCTGATGTTGAGCCAGGTTTAGGAACCACTGAGTCCTGGGAAGTAGTAGTATTGGGGACTGGGGGCTGGAGGTAGATTCTCCTGGGGACATCTTTCAAAATAGGTGCCCAGTCTCACAAGAGACTCTAAAATGTCCTCATCACCCTATTTGAGAATGATTACCTTTTGAGGACCTTGAAAAGTCATGTGTTTGGTGGGTACCTGGCCTAACTGAAGGCCAAGGTTGGTCCGTTTTAATCCTGGGATCCAAAGTCTAGGACCTGCCATTTTCATTTCATAATTTTTTCATTTGGCTGGATTTGCCTATTGATGCCTGGCCATGTAGCTTATGATGTGCTTGTACATGTTTTACATAAATCATTTGATCCTCATAACCTTCTGAGTTAGGATACTGAGGAGGAAGTTGAGACTGGAAAAGGTGGTGACTGGCCCAAAGTTGCATAAGTAGTAAGTGACAGAGCCAGGACTCAGCTTAGGTCTTGCGATTCAACACCTTGTTCTTCCCACTGGACCATGCTGTTTTGTGACTTTGTCTTTCCTTACAGGGTCTGAGTGGCAAAAAAAGGAGAAGGGAAAGGGTGTGTAGCCTTTTTACTCTTTCTCCTTTGTTTCTACTAGTAAAAATCTTTAGAGAGCAACTGCAAACTCTTATTTAGCTTCTGCTGTGTGCCAGGTACTGTGCTTGGTGCTGGGGTTTGAATACACTGAAGAGCGGCCCTTTCAGGGGCTCCTAGTCTCTGGTGGGGCGTCAGGCAAGCACAAGTGTGCTGGGATGTAGAAGATGCCTGGGGTGGCCTGATGGATCTGAAAGATTTCTAGGGAATGACAAAGCCGGCTCTGTAATTAAAGGAAGGATAAATAGGAAATTCCTTGTCGACAAAGTATGGAGCCAGGGAAGTTTACAAGAAGGCAACTTCAATGACTTTTTAGAAAAACTATTCAAAGAGAGCTAGCTGATATGAAATACCAGTTGGAGTAGAGAAAAACCAGAGGTAGGGATCTCAAGAGGCTGCTACAGCATCCCAGATGGAAAGGAAGAACAGTTAGAAATGCATTTAAGAATAGAAGGGCAGAGGTTGGCAGTGTTCAGACTATGGGAGGAAGTGGAAAGGGGAAACAGGAATCAGAGGTGCCTTCAGAATCTTTGGAGAGAGTTAGGTGCTTGCTTTAGAGATCTGCCTTTGTGGGGAGTTAAGCTGTGCTGTTTCACAGTCAGAAGGAACAGGTAATAGCATTGGAAAAGGACATTAATCCACTGAGATGGTCCTATGGTCATCGCGTCTATGTGAGGCCTAGGTCTCTGGCTTCCAGCCTCGCTCTGTGACTGCTGCCAGGTCTCAGTGTACTATCTGTACTGCTCAGCCCACCACAGCAGCTCACCTGCTGCTCAGGATAGTGTGTTCTTAGCAGCACAAATGCAAACCTTTAAAGACATGGTCATGTGGAAATACTTAGTGGGTGTTTGGGAGAGATGTTTTTTTCAGTAAAGTGTTCCTTCATATCATGGTTAAATTATGGGTTAAATTGGTTTGTTAGGACTGAGCCGAGGCTCTGCATACTGATGTTTACTTTGGTATGAGAATTCCAAAACCTAAATGATGACGCATGTCAGGGGGCACAGTCCATTCGTGAGACGGGAATGTCCCATGGTCCTCCATTGCTTTTGTCTTTTCCTTCTGACTGCCTGCCTTTAGAGATCTCTCTGTACATTACAGCTATACCAGAGGCCTGGAGCAAAGGAAGTTGGAAAACAAATGAGTTTATTTATCTAATTGTTAACACCTCTAAATAAGAGTTGGTCGAAGGAGAAAATATTGGCTAAAAATGAGAGTTGGGAAAGGTCTTGAAGTTTGACTAGTCCATCACGATGTCCAGATAATTAAAGATGGCCATGGCATCTTCTCTACTCTTTTATTTACAAAGGGAATGATGAAAGGCGGAAATAAGCAAGAGGACGCGTGGATAAACCCATTCGTTAAACAGTTTTCAAATATCAGTTTTTCGGTAAGTATATTTTCAGAGCAGCCAATAATAACCTTTTTAATAGTGGTTCATAGTATATCCTAGTTTTATTTTATTTTATTAAAAAGTATTTCTCAGACTGTAGAGATGGCTCAGCAGTTATGAGCACTGCTCTTCTAGAGGTCCTGAGTTCAATTCCCAGCAACCACATAGTGGCTCACAACCTTCTGTAATGGGATCCAATGCTGTCTTCTGGTGTGTCTGAAGACAGCAACAGTATATTTAAGTAAAACAAATAATACACTTTAAAAAAATGTCTCATCTTTAAGTCTTTAAAATATGAGTCAACTAGAGTAAAATTAGCCAACAAGACTTAATAAATTTTATAAATTTTGAGCACTTCCTAAAAATACATTAAAACAATAATATTTTAAAAAATAGGGTGGAAAGTCAGTTCCATGGTTGAGAGGACTTGCTCCTCTTGAAAGGATAAGGCCTGTTCCCGGGACCTGTGCAGGTGTTCACACCCATGCCTACAGTAGCTCCAGGGCGTTTGAAGGTCTGCTCTGGCCTCTGTGTGCACTTGCACATCTGTGCCTAACCCACAGACAGACAGACAGGCAAACTTAAGAAAGAGAAACTTCATGATCTGCTTGCATTTTAGATGAGGAAATAAGGAACATTCTTCACTTTTTGTTTTGCTTGGTAAAGTCTGCCTAACACATTGCTTTTTCCTACTTCAGAGAGACTCACCAGAAGAAAATGTACAGAGCAATAAGATGGATCTTTCTGGAGGTGAGAGAAAAGTCAGTCATTCTGATCTGTGTTTGTCACTGATAAGCAGTCCTGCTTATGTCCCGCTGTGTCTGAAAAAGCCCTCACTCAGTGCAAGAGAGCAGCCCTAGCTCCTCACACAGACTTCATGGTGCTGCACTGTGTGAGCACAACCGAGTAAAGTGAGTTGTGACTTCCCTTAAGGAACTCGTCACTTTGCACATCTCAGGTAGTGCTGGTGTCCATCTTTACTCTCAAAGCCCCATCCAAAGGGAATTATTGCTGGAGAGGTGGCTCAGCGGTTAAGAGCACTGACTGCTCTTCCAGAGGTCCTGAGTTTCATTCTACAACACAGACATGGTCTGGGTTATCTCCCCTCTGAGTACTAGTATGGATGCTGGAAAATGAATTCCAGTTAAGAAACTTGCACAAGGGTTGGAAGATGACTCAGCAGTTAAGATCACTGACTGCTTTTCCTAAGGTCCTGAGTTCAAATCCCAGCAACCACATGGTAGCTCACAACGATCCGTAACAAGATCTGATGCCCTCTTCTGGTGTATCTGAAGATAGCTACAGTGTACTTACATATAATAAGCAAATAAATCTTTTAAAAGAGGGGTGTTGAGGTTCAGGATGTAGTTATCTGGGTCAGAGGACTGCATAATAAAGATTTTGGTATGGGCTGGAGAGATGGCTCAGCGGTTAAGAGCACTGACTGCTCTTCGGGAGGTCCTGAGTTCAAATCCCAGCAACCACATGGTGGCTCACAACCATCTGTAATGAGATCTGACACCCTCTTCTGGAGTGTCTGAAGACAG
>BDUI01002016.1:93825-122169 GCA_002335545.1 Apodemus speciosus
ATTCCTCCGTTGAGGGACACCTGGGTTCCCTCCAGTTTCTGGCTATTATAAATAAGGCTGCTATGAACATTGTGGAGCATGTATCCTTATTGCATGCTGACAGACACCTTGGACTCTTTTCTTGTCTTGCTCTGATTACAACTTGTTCCTGGTGACCACCTACTTACATGTCTCTTCATTCTAAATTCCCTTTTTTGGACTGCTCTATGTAAACATATCTAGATCCATTACCTGTTTTATTTTTCCCACTCAGCACAGAAGATGATCCTAGAACAGTGAGGGGAGGAGGGCAGCATGGCTTAAGGAGGGCTAGCACACTCCCTCCCTCATGCCTCACTGGTGGACAGGACTCTGGCAAGCTCCTCACATATTTCTTTGGGAAAGAACTGAGACGGGGTGTTGTTTAAGATAATTGATGATTGGGGCAGGATTTTTCAGGTGCTAGAAGGTAGACTGTTAAAATACGTGATATATCTTAAGAAATTAATGTCATTTTGAAAGGTGTTTCTGTTTAAAGAAAATTTTCCTTTTGTTGGTATTTTAATGATTATAGACATCTTAGAACATTTGCAATGAATAAATGGGTTAGATTTTAGGATTGAGTCAATGTGGAGAATTACGAGATGAATGTTACCTGTAAGATACAGAACTTAGGTAATGGAAATGTACTTTTTATATATTCTTGTTAAAGCAGAAATAGTTTCATTTTGGAGAATGAACTTTTTTTTAAAGGAAATAAATTGGTTCTCTTCCTACTGACAATCTTTTGTATTTATTAGGAATGTTACAAGACAAGCGGATGGAGATTGATAAACATAGCCTGAATATTGGTGATTACAATCGAACGGTCGGGAAAGGCCCTGGGTCTCGGCCTCAGATTTCCAAAGAGTCTTCCATGGAGCGCAATCCTTACTTTGATAAGGTACAATCGTTCCTTCTTTTTTTCTTTTTCTTTTTAATCTGAGAGTAATTAACCATACCCTTAATGGTATAGCACTCAGGGAAAATGTATATAAGAAGTATAATCAAGTAACTTTCCTATTAATGGAGTTTTAGCTTATTGTTTCATTTATATCTCAGTTTAGCATAGAKCTTGTGTTTATATTTTCTTCTTATTCCCATGAAATATGTGTTTGGCTCATTTTATGTGCTCTAGAATTAACACTAATCTGATCTCTTCTGTTTTCTACCTGTTTCCTGTTGGTGCTGGAATGTCATGTGACCTCTCCTCTGTTCCTGCAATGATTTCTCCCTTCTACTTGTTTGCGTGGCTGGTGTTACACATCTTTCTGTCTGTCCAATCAGGATGGCATTGTAGCAGATGAATCCCAAAACATGCAGTTTATGTCCAGTCAAAGCGTGAAGCTTCCCCCTTCAAATAGTGCACTACCTAACCAGGCCCCTGGCTCCTTAGCAGGGCTGGGTACGCAAAGCTTGAATTCTGTTAGACAGGTGAGTCCAGATGCGCATTATAGGCTTTCTCTTGAATGATCTGTCTTAGTAGTAACGTCTCTCTTGTATGTAGTTACTGTGTTTAAACAGTAGTATCATATGGTAATGAGTATCTTTCCCTGAAGACTMACTTGTGTCTTTGTTGTTTGTTTTTTAGAATGGCAATCCCAGTATGTTTGGTGTTGGAAACACAGCAGCACAACCCCGGGGCATGCAGCAGCCTCCAGCACAACCTCTCAGTTCATCTCAGCCTAATCTTCGTGCTCAAGTGCCTCCTCCATTACTCTCCCCTCAGGTGAGCAAGTGTCTGGTGCTCGCCTCCACTTTCCTGGGAAGAACCTTGAATAAGTTTATGTTTGGGGGCTGGAGCGATGGCTCAGCATTAAGAGCCCTGCTGTTCTCCAGAGAATCCAGTTCGATTCTCATCCTCATGGCAGCTCCCCAGCTGTCTGTAACTCTTCTAGGGAATCTGATGCCCTCCCCTGGCCTCTCTGGGCATCAGGAGTGCATGTGATTCACTGACATACATGGAAGCAAAACATCTATTCACATAAAAATATGTTAATTTTAAAATTTTATGTTTGAGATTACCACATCTTTGGGGTGCTGTAAGTGCTGATTAGCTGTTGTTGCAAAAGTGTGAGTGAAGGATAAAGAAAATTAATAGTTGTTTTAAACTGTACCATTTTCATTGTAAAACATTGTTGGGAGTGCAACTCCAAAGTCAACTAGGTTAGGAGTTATCCTTGTCATTTCTAGTTACCATGAGAAGGAGTATGTGTGAGAACATCCTTTGAATGACTGACTCCTCACGAAACAGCCACTGCCCTGTTGATAATTAAGTTGCACAGTATGTTTAGATAGTCTGGATATTACAGCAGCATTATTAACTTACCATTGTGATCCTAAGGTTCCAGTTTCATTGCTGAAGTATGCACCAAACAACGGTGGCCTGAATCCGCTCTTTGGCCCTCAACAGGTAGCCATGCTGAACCAGCTATCCCAACTAAACCAGCTTTCTCAGATCTCCCAGTTACAGGTAAGTACTTACTGTCTGCTTGGTTTGTGGCAGGAGTTCTGTGTCAGGCACTGCAGTCAACAGAGCCAGCACAATTATAGCCTGCATCAAGCTGACGGCATGTCAGAAAAGATAAACCATGAACCCACATGAAGTGCTAGATGCTTTCAGGGGAGATACAGGAAGGAAAGAATGATTAGGAGAAACAAACAATCCTGTTAAAAGTGTGAGCTGGCCTGAAGGGGTGCTTTATTGGTAGATATGCAAAGTCCTTGGCTCTGTTCACACTACTGCAAAAGTGGTGTGGGAGTGGTGTGGGTCCCCCCACCCCCATTTCTGAAATCTAGTAGACATACTCCATGGAAGGATGTTACTGTGTGAGGTGGGACTACCAGGTCCATTGACCATAGTCATCCTTAAATGTTCTAATTAGTAACAGCTGAACAGTGACGACCCTTTTCTGTCTTCTTTCAGCGATTGTTAGCGCAGCAGCAGAGGGCACAGAGTCAGAGAAGCGTGCCTTCTGCTAACCGACAGCAGCAAGACCAGCAGGTACATCACCCTTCTCCACTTGTCAATGAAAGAATTTTATTAAAATATAACCTATTTTAGACTGTTCTTTGTCCAGAAGTCATACTAGCTATAGAACATTAATTGGTGACCTTCCTCCTGAGCAGGAGGTGAGCTCACAAGTGAAGAGTGTGTCCCTGTAAAGGCACACCCCCATAGTTTTCCTGCATTGTTTTGTTGTTTGAAGGGTCGACCTCTTAGTGTGCAGCAGCAGATGATGCAACAGTCTCGTCAACTTGATCCAAGCCTGCTGGTGAAGCAGCAGACTCCGCCTTCTCAGCAGCCACTCCATCAGCCAGCCATGAAGTCCTTCCTTGACAATGTCATGCCCCACACTACACCSGAGCTGCAGAAAGGGCCATCKCCAGTAAATGCTTTCAGCAACTTTCCTATAGGTGGGTTCCTGCTTGGCCACTACACACATGTGCTTCCACTGCCTTTGCAGCTCTGTCCTTCAGCACRGCACCCGGCTTAGACGCCACTTACTGGAGAGGCACGTACTTTCTTCTGGATTAAGGTCATCTTCCTGCTTCAAGGTGTAGTCTCACAGTATCTCAGACTGTTCTACCGCTAGAAGGAACAGACTAAAGACACACTCATTTTCAGACTCAGTGTTGTTTGGAAGAGAGTGTGCAGGGGCAGGAAGACATGGCGGTGTTGTTTGGAAGAGAGGTAGTATGCAGGCACTACTCTGTGGGAAATACTGGGAATAGTCCCATTATGTTGTCACTTGTCTTAGGAGAACAGGTATGAAGAGAAATTGTCTTTCGGTTTCTCCACTGTATAACAAGGTTTTTTATTCATTGAGGAAATTTAAGGCTTGTGTTTTCTCTTTCCCAGGTTCCTGATTATGTTTTGATTCTTGGTTAACCACACCTCCTTTGTCTTTTATCCCTTCCCACCTGAACAACAGTTTCGTATAGATGAGTTGTTACTTATGAGTAGTTGATTACTATCCCAGTTCTGTTGAAGACCATTAGTTCTCCTAGCATATTGTGGACTGTAAATAGTGCTTGGGTTGTGTGATTCTCTGATTGGGAAGCTTCTTATTTGGTTCTTTTGATATTACATAAAAGACTTCAGCAAGGACATAAGTCCTTGGGATGGTTAGCAGAAGCAGTTTCCATGTCCGTTACAACTGTGCTAGATAGTACAGAAGCCACTGATGGTGAAGGGGAGCTGCCCCTCATGACAGCCTGACCCTTCCACTTCATTCACACAGACATCGCTCCATAGCCTGTGAGCAAAATTTGGCCCACTGTCTTAATTTCACAAAGAAAGTTCATTGGAATGGAGCTATGTGTATTTGCTTTAACATTATCTGTGTGTGCTTTGCATAGTGACATAGGGAAAGCTGTATAGCCCATACATTCTCCAGGAACCTTTATGCAAAATATTTGCAGATTCTTGGTTTAATTCATAGGTCTAAGAGCACAAATTTGATTGCGTTCTGCAAAAATGGAACTTGGAATGACTTCAGAGAATTCATACTACAGGTGTAATATCAGAATTTGAAACCACTGAATTTCTAATAAATTGTGCCTTCAGATACTGGAGTCTTTTTCTCAGATGTTATTGTTGGAGCTAGGAGTTGTACTTTTAAATAGCATCCTTTGGCTAGTGAGCCATCTGAAAATTCATCAGTTTGCAATCAAGGAATGACAATTGAGAGTGATCATACATTATATATACATGGCATTCTGGGAAAATGGCTAAACTCAGGGTGCAGTGACAAACTTTACATGGTCCCCTTAAAACTTTTTTCTACTTTTTTGGGAAGTTTTTRAACGATCCAGGTTGTGTGGAGGAGTAGTTTCCACCTGTGACAGCACTCTCCCTTGTGGTTTGAAAACAGAATACTGTGGAGGACTAGAGTAGCCAGGCACCTGTAACCTCACTACACATTTGCAGGGTTGAAAACAGTAGGAAGAAGATATTTGGTAGTGGGAGGAAGACATGCTGTTTTATAGGACTTAAATTGTGTTTTCAAGGCTTGAACTCAAACTTGAATGTAAATATGGATATGAACAGTATTAAAGAGCCACAGTCACGACTAAGAAAGTGGACAGCAGTGGACAGCATGTCTGTGAACACGTCGTTGGATCAGAACTCCAGCAAACATGGTATTAATTAGAGCCTTAGACTTGTCTGGAAACAAATGTGGGGTGGATGTGTAAGAGACTGCTTCATGGGAGTGTCTGCCACCAGCACCGAGTTGAGTGCTTAAGACCCACATATGGAAGACAGAGCCACCTCCCCAACTTGTCCTCTGACCTTGTACTCCACATACACTGTAATTTCAAAAACTAAGCAAGAGCTGAAGAGATGGCTCAGGAGTTAAGAACACTTACTGCTGCTGGGCGGTGGTGGCACACGCCTTTAATCCCAGCACTTGGGAGGCAGAGGCAGGCAGATTTCTGAGTTCGAGGCCAGCCTGGTCTACAGAGTGAGTTCCAGGACAGCCAGGGCTACACAGAGAAACCCTGTCTCAAAAAACAAAAAACAAAAAACAAAAAAAAACCCAAAACAACAACAACAACAAAAAAGAACACTTAACTGCTTTTCCAGAAACTTCCAAGTAGAAAACAAATTGACTTCAATTATGCTGTTACAGAGACATAGGCGCAATCTGAGGATGAATTAATTTTTTTTAAACATCCCATTTTCTCTCTTTAGATAATTTATCTATTCTTTGACAATGCATATTGTCATATAATATGCATGCGTTTGTGGGTGGTTTGTTTGTTTTTAAACCACCAGCAACAACTATGGAGGCCAGTTTGTGTTGTCTTTTGGCCCTGTGACCTGTCCTTGAGTGTCACTCCATTGAAGAAAACTAATTTTCCCCTCCCAGCTACAATGAATGCTAAGAGCTCCTCATCTAAGAGAGAGACTTTGTGTCCCTGTCCCTTCCTGGATGCTGGGATTTTGTCTGGCTTGAATTTGCACAGGTCTTGTGCCTGCTCTCATGATCTCTGTAAGTTCATATATGCCTCTGCCTTGCCTTGTGTATCTAGAAAATAACCACTTCCTGGCTCTTAAAGTCTTTCCATCCCTTCTTCTGCATATATTCTGAGCCTTGAGCTGAAGGATGCAATATAGACATCCTAGAGGACTGGCTGTGCACTCAGGTGTATCTTCCTTTTGGAACATTGACTAGTCGTGGGACTCTCATGTTAATCACTAACTACTGCAAAAAGGTTGAGCAATATACTGATCTAAGGGGATATATCATTAGGAGTCAATTTATTTGTGTACATTTCCAGAGTAATAGTGTCAAATCCCCATTCCCCCTGCTATCCTGGTATGCACCTAGTGTTAATTCCCTTCTCTATGGTCATTTAGGAGGTATCCAAGTGATTTTATTGTACTTATAGTCTCTTTTTTAACATTCTCTGAATTTAACTTGGTTTGTTCATTGTGGAATTAAATTATACAGCAATTTTCTATTTGATTTTTCTATATGCTCACAGTCTTCCTATCTTGGCCTCCCTGGTGCTGGGATTATAGGTATATACTAACATATCTGGCATGTCAAACGCAACACATGTCATAGGTTTAATAATTATCTTTTCAGCAGCTACTTTAATTTCTTTTAGAAATACCATATTTAGCTTGGATTATTACCTATCTTTAAAAGTTAATGGGATTTCCTGTGCCTTCGTAGGATGATTCTAGACTCCTAGAATGCACAAATGAACAAAGTACTTGTAGGCACATAGTTGAACTTGTATACTATAGATGTTTCTGTATACACTTACCCTAGAGGAGCTCTTTCGTTAGCAGAGGTGAATGTGGACACCCATGGTATAAATACCATGTAGCACATAGAATCGTGTTAGAAGTCTGAGGCAGTGCTCCATAGGGATGTCTGGGTGTACTGAGTCCCAAGAGACTGTATGAAGATACGCAGCCCTAAAGTCTTAAACTTACCAAGTACTCAGCTGTAGGAAGACCTACTAAAAGAGAATAGCTTTATGACATCTGCATCAGCCTGCAAGGAGATATGGAGTAAAACTTGTAGGCCGTAATGAGGTAGGACTGGAGAGACAGTTCACAGCTCTCCACTTGATAGAAGCCCTCAGTTTACCTTCTAGCACCAGTGTTGGACAACTCACAGCCCCCGGGAAATCACTGTCTCTGCCTTCCTTGAATCAACACACACACACACACACACACACACACACACACACACTCTCACACTCACCCTCTCACTCTCTCAAATCAATTAGTAAAGATAGAGATCTGGCACTTGGGCAAAGGGTCTGTCTTCATCAGAATGAAGTTATAAGCAGAGAGGCACAGAGAAAAGAAGCAATAAGAATCCTGGAGTCACTAGTTCTTTCCATCCACCCTTCATGTGATGTGTCAGAATCCTGCTTGCTGTCTGTTGGAGAGCAGAGTGCTCCTTTTCTCTTGCATCTTCTTATCATGTACTGGACAGCTTGGCATCCATTTCCTGATGCTAAGCTTTGCTGTAGAACGGACTGTGGTGGTGTAGCTTGCTCACATTTATTTCACCACCATATTGTTCCTTGTAGGTGCTATTTCAAGTGGTTTCCGGCTGGAAGAGTCTCCATTTGTTCCCTATGACTTTATGAATAGCAGTACTTCACCAGCCAGTCCTCCAGGTTCAATAGGAGATGGCTGGCCACGTGCCAAATCGCCTAACGGCTCTAGCAGTGTTAACTGGCCACCAGGTAAGATGCTTACAGCCTCTCCGTGTGGTCTCAGCCATGGCTTAACCTGGTTCTGTGATCAGAAGCACTGATGTGATGCCGTGGAGAGGCGAGCTTGAACTTGGGTCACTGACTGCATGCTCCAGTTTTCTGCTTCAAGCAGTGATCGTGGATGGATCCACCCACTGGTGTGAGGAGTCTTGAAAACCTTCAGTCAGGGGCTCTTCTCTGACTGTGTCAAGGACATGTTTGACACTGAGGATCACCAGAGGTGCATCTCTGGCCTGCTTGAGTTGCTGCAGTGCTGAAAAGATATAAACTCAGATTAATTATTTCAGTTGTAGCAATAAGCAAGTTAGGATTAGGGGTGTGTAATACTATGTTAACAGCCTGGCCTTTTAGGGTGTTTGTTGTCACACAGAATTTAGACTTGAATTTTGGGTATTTAATTTGCATTTTAAAGCTGTACACTAATTTTGAATTTGTATTTGCAGAATTTCGCCCTGGTGAACCATGGAAAGGTTATCCAAACATTGACCCTGAAACTGACCCTTACGTCACTCCTGGCAGTGTCATAAACAGTCTTTCAATTAATACTGTGCGGGAAGTTGACCACCTCAGGGACAGGAACAGTGGTGCGTACGGGCATGAGTTGGTGTCAGAATGTTGTGCAGCAGCATGGGATGCTAACAGGTCAGGATAGCTCAGGAGTCTTTAGTTTTGGCCTAGGCTGAAGGCCTGGCAGTTGGGTACTGCCTGTCACAGGCTACCTTCATGACCTACCTTGCCAGTAATACAAAGTCACTGCTGTTCAGAGTCAAGAACTAGGAACAGCAAGAGCAGCCTCTCCAGTGCCCAGTGCTGGAAGGAGAGCCTGGCTCCTTCAGCTGCAGCACACGCTCAGGGATCAAGAAGGAAATGCCTGTTCTGAGCCGGGGCAGAAGGAAGTAGGAAGGAAGGCAGCTTCTTCAGTAGGAAGGAAGCTGCTGTCTTGGGCCCCATCTTTAATCCAAATGCTCTCAACTCCTGTCTTGGGCATGCTGTGCCCCTGCAACTTCCTGGTACCGTGCTCTGCTCAGCTAATTGACTCTCCTCTGCAGGGTCATCCTCATCCTTGAACACCACGCTGCCTTCAACTAGTGCCTGGTCATCCATTCGTGCCTCCAACTACAATGTTCCCCTCAGCAGTACAGCACAAAGCACTTCAGGTGGGCCTTAGAAACTGCCTACTGGGGACTTTTCCTCTGCTGCCTTCTCAGGTTGTTGAGGAGCGTTTGTGATCCTATCGAAGTATTGCAAACATCATTTTTCCCCTTTGAAAAACAGTCTACATCTACCACAAAGCTCTCTGCCATCTAAGCCACCCTGTGGTAAAGCACCATTTAATCCAAAACCTTATGAAAACCATTTGTATTTATTATTTATTTTCAATCCTTCAGATTGACAGTTGTGTAAAATGCGGGTCGTGGGAATTTGGAGGTTCTGTAAGCATGCTGTACCTCTGCAGTGAGCTAAGATGGCTAGAGCCCTGGGTTGTCAGTATGCATCTGCTGCAGCTCAAGTAAACTGCTGTGGCCAGCCTTCTGCAGCCACATGTGGAGGAKCCTTGGCCTCATGGCCATGTACTTTGTAATAATTCAGGTCTGAATGCTCAGGAGTTGCCGAAGAGCTTACCCTTTCTTTTTCTCCTGTCTTTTAGCGCTGTGTTTGGCATAGTTGCCTCTATCCCAGTGAGCGTTTGCCATATCAGCCTGCTAACTCGGAGTAACTGCTATAGCCTTTCTTCTATTAGTAAATGATGAGTTTAGAAYGGATCTGTGGCCTTCGTCTCTCTTGAGTGGACCAATTGGCTAGGAGTCCAAGTGTGTATCTTATGGTCTGTGTTGTAATATCAGAGAGCAATTCTCTGCTTGCACAGTCTTAAGACAGTAACAGATAAGGGCCCAGGTCCTGAGGGAGGATTACTGTTGTTTTTCTCCTGTAGGCCTTTAACTGGATTTAGGGTTTTTGATAGKTTTTGTTTATTTGATTCACTTTTCATGGATTAGTGAGTATTATTATGTGAATTTTCTCTTTCTAACATTATCCCACCTTCCTCAATTTTTCTTATTTTCTTTTTCCCCCTTCTCCTTTGAGTAGCCAGAAATAGTGATTCCAAATTGACGTGGTCTCCTGGTTCAGTTACAAACACCTCTCTGGCTCATGAGCTGTGGAAAGTCCCTTTGCCACCTAAAAACATCACTGCTCCGTCCCGCCCACCTCCGGGGCTGACTGGTCAGAAGCCACCCTTGTCTACGTGGGATAACTCTCCCCTTCGTGTAGGTGGAGGATGGGGAAATTCTGATGCCAGATATACCCCAGGTAGGACACAGTAGCTGTGGTGTTTGATTAGGGGCTGTTTGTTGAATTCTGGTTAGAACCAGCTCTCCAATTTAATGTGAACCGACACCAGCAGCTACGGGATTACACCCTGTAAAGGCCGTGGGCTGGAACAGAATTCAAGTTCATCTGTCTCTCCCTTTAACAATTTCCTTGAGAATGTTTGGCCAAACCTGTGTAGTGGTGTATGCCTGGAATCCTAGCACAGGGGTAGTGAGGGCAGGAACAGTAAGTATGAAGAGGTTGGTGCCACTTGTACATGAGACCCTGTCTAAATAAGAATGCTCACCCAAAGCAATGCTAATGGGATGGAGATCTCATCTCAAAAGCTCCTTGGGAATGCTTATTTTTTGTTTGTTTGTTTTTGTTCTTTTGTTGTTTGGTTGGTTGGGTTGGTTTGGTTTTGGTTTTGGAGAAAGGGTTTCTTTGTGTAGCTCTATCAAATCCTAGAACTCACTCTGTAGACCAGGCTGGCATGAAACTCACTGAGATCCACCTGTCTTTGCCTCCCAAGTGCTGAGATTAAAGGTGTGCACCCCCTGAGCCCTAAGGGAATGCATCTTAAAAGGTCTGTTGGTTTCCTAACTCATGGCTGTCTTGCAGAGCAAGACTGGTACATAGAAAATTAAGCTGGAGAGGGTATATGGAGATTGGGCTTGTTTAGGTAAGAGCTTGGCCCATCCCAAAAATGACCATGAAGCTTACTGTTTAAGCAGACATTTGAGAGTGGATGTGGGTGCTATCGACCCTTAAGGTCAAGCAGACATAGGCCTACAGTGACATACCTTTAAGGAGTCATGGGGGGCAGGTGGTTCTTAAATGTTACTTTCTAGAAGGAAAGGAATTGCTTTGGGGTCATGCAGAAAAGGCTCAATGGGGAACTCACTCGGTAACCTAGACAAAATCAAAAGATGTCTGAGTGATGCCAAGCAGTTCGGTGCCCTTAAAGGTTCTTGTCTTAGGCACACATGCAGAGAGGTCTACTTGAGGCCTGCCCTTAGGGGCACTATTTGGAAGTAGTTTGCCCCAAAGAAAAGATACCACGGAACAGAGGCGCCTGAAGGTAGGGGTCAGCACCTGGCCCAGGCTGGAGCACGCTTAGGTCACAGACCTTTGGTTCACAAGGGAAAAGTAGGCAAAAGAGAAAGGAGCCCAGATTCCTGATGACTGAAATTAACTGTCATTTGATTGGCTGTGTTCGTCTTAAACGGTCATTTTAAGCAGAGCTGTAGATTGCTGACTGATTTTTCTTTGTTCAGGTTCCAGCTGGGGTGAGAGCAGCTCAGGGAGAATAACCAATTGGCTTGTTCTGAAGAACCTCACACCTCAGGTAAGGAGGGGCTCACTGAGTGCACACAGTGTTCCAAAAAGGCCTGTCATTGGTCATCAAGGCTAGGCGGAGGAGTACACTCAGCTGCCTCTAGTCTGATCCAGTGGTTCTCATGCTGTTATATTTAGGGCAGCACAATAATGCAAGTACCTCTATATTTAGGGCAGCACAATAATGCAAGTACCTCTGTCTCACCCAATACACAGTGGTACTGGGCTTTGCAGGTGTGTCTTTGTGTGATTATACTGTCCCTCCAGAAACCTTGGCCTACTCTTTCCTCTCTGAGCATTTTCTTAGCCCCTGGGCTACTCTCCCACTCCTAGGGAACAGTGTCTTGAGGTTCTGTCCTGGAATAGGTGGAGAAAAGACRGGAAGCCATGCCTGGGGTAATGACTCGAGGCCTAGCTCTAGGCCCACTGCACATAAGGAGGGGGCACTGAACCTGGCATGAGAAGGAGGTACCTTCGATGGCTCTTATGATGAAGCTCTAACTGCAGCCTGCTCTGTCTAGATTGACGGCTCAACTCTGCGCACCCTGTGCATGCAGCATGGCCCACTGATTACATTCCATCTGAACCTCCCCCATGGAAATGCTCTGGTCCGCTACAGTTCAAAAGAAGAGGTAGTGAAGGCACAAAAGTCTCTGCACATGTAAGTTGCCCAAGACTCTTGATCGGGAGGGTTTGGGGGAGCTGTGAGTAAAAGCCCAACCCAAGACCCCTGTGTAGACCTGGTTACTGTGGACCTGGAGAGACTTAGGCACAGGGATAACTTGAGCCTAGGAGTTGAAGGCTACTTCAGGAAGTATAACATGACCGTAGATCCTGGAGAAGCCTTTGCATTGCCTGTGGAAGGCAGACCTGGTCTAGATACCCCATGGCCCCTTCTGGGACACTCACTGTGGGCGTGGAGCAGGCTGGGCTCCTTTTGCACCTCCTTGGTTTTCTCTCAGAGCAGGTCCCACTGCTAGTTGAGTTTCTGAAGCCATGCAGCTCGAAGACCTCATGTTGTGCCCTTTCCTCTAGGTGTGTGCTGGGGAACACTACTATTCTCGCTGAGTTTGCCAGTGAAGAGGAGATCAGTCGCTTCTTTGCACAAAGTCAGTCTCTGACCCCTTCTCCTGGCTGGCAGTCTCTCGGGTCCAGCCAGAGCCGGCTGGGCTCCCTCGACTGTTCCCACTCATTCTCCAGCCGGACTGATCTCAATCACTGGAATGGTGCTGGGCTGTCGGGAACTAACTGTGGAGACCTTCACGGCACTTCCCTCTGGGGGACCCCACATTATTCCACAAGCCTGTGGGGTCCCCCAAGCAGCAGCGACCCCCGGGGAATTAGCAGCCCATCCCCCATTAATGCTTTTCTTTCTGTTGACCACCTGGGTGGGGGTGGAGAGTCCATGTAATTGCATAGGTATAGACGTAAACTGTGACCTCAAGAAGAGAAGGAAAGGAGCACTAAGTTGGGCTCGCCGCCTGCAGCCAGGGCCACCTGTGGGAACAGCTGTTTTCTGCACATTTTCCACTTTGTTTTCCCCAAAACATATCAGTTTGAATACTTGAATCATGCAGGCCAATATTATAATGTGAAAGGGTATCTATCTATTTACACTCCCAAATAGCGCCATACAGCTAACCGTGTGGAATGAGCTCACTTGTGTATTCATCATGTTTAGCCTTCGGATTCCTTCTTTCCTTCATTTCCATCCCCCATCCCCACCTTTTATTTTTATTTGTATTTTTTTTTTTTTGCAAAACCGTTTTTGGGCTGATGTATGAGCTTTTACCTTTGCACTGAGTGATGTTCTCTCCGTCTAATCGGCAATATGGGGGCAGCTGTTCCGGTGTAGATGTTTACTCAAGGGTGTTCTTACAGGCGTGCGCTCTCTACTATGCCTCATGCTGCCTACCTTAGTGTGGTATCGTGGAGTCTAAAAGATCAAGCTAAGATACTGACGTAGGATTCTTAATGAAAGTATTGCACCAGTTTTTTCATGTTGTAAAACTAAAGAATTTCGCTCTACAGTTTGAGAAACTGTGGCCACCGCTGTGACCTGCAGCCCGCCTGCTGCCCAGGACGGGCCCTGCACTTTGAACAGGCKTTCCATGTTGTTTTGAAGGTTCCCACGGTGAACCTTCTTGTTTACAGATTTTTTGTTTGTTTTTTGAGAAAAAAATGTTTACTCTTCCATCATTTAAAAAAAAATTAAAAGACAAAAAAAAAAAAAAAAAAAAGAGGAGGGTGGTTTAAAAGACGCTTTCTATCTCTGGGAAAAGAGCAGCATTTGGCCATGTTCTTCTGTTTTCTATTCCTGTCCTAAATCAAAGAGCATGGTTCTCAGGAAACCAGTTCCCCGGTCAAAAAAATCTTGTAGTTTCTTATAGGAAAGAAGAAAACTCAACTTTTAGCACTGATACTACGTATTGCTCTGTTCAAGATTTTCTCTGCCAAAAAAAAGAAAAAAAAAAGAAAAGAAAAAAGAAAAAAACGCGCTTCAAGCTGGAGTTACCGTCTGCTTTCAGATGCTGTCCTTTAGTAGTGAGTGATGATGGTTTGCTAATCGCTAGGTGACTTTTGTAACCCCATCAGTGGCTCTCATGTCTCTGCTCTCTTGTGATGTGTTCATGTTTAACTGTTGTACCTTAAAGCCGAGATCAGTAACTATGCACACTGTAACCAAGACATTGGGCTTACAGAGTTGTTTGTTGTATAAAAAATTTTAAATGTTGTTGCAAACTAACGAGTTACACCATTTTAAAATTTCTTTCCTCCCTAGCCCCTGTTGTTTTACCCACAAATGGTATTATAATGCTTGCTTAGTCAAAGAGAGACTAAACAAGGGTAAACTTTTAACAGTACAGAATATGCCATCATTTCATTGCCTTGATTCTAACTGTTTGTGTCCTAAGATACAAAAGAGGTCAGTGGCTTTTAACTGTTTACAAATAGGATGTGATTGTAAATGTACAGTTTGGTTGTGTTTGAATTATGAAATCTTCAGATAATAAACCATGACTTTTTGGCTGCTCAACGTTAATTGTCTCTTTTTTGTGGATTTATTTGTAGGCTCTTTTATAATGAAAGTTACAAAGTTGCTGCATGTGAGAGTTCTTCTCATAGAGTGGCAGATTAAAAATCTAAGCAAATATTTGAACGTTTTACCTGAACTTGTCCACAATCACCCTGAGATAATGTGAGAACAGTGGAAACTGTAGCTTGCTCCCTCCTCCCCTGAGCATCCTCSGGAGCTTGTTGCTCAAAGCTCTTCTGGCTTCACCGTCCCCACCATCTGTGCCCATCTCAAGCCTCAGCGGGACCATTCGGACACGAAGCTTACTGACTTGACCGCATCCTAGCGTTAACCTCTCATACCTCACACAGTGGGGGTGCCGCCACCTGGACTGGCCTCTCTTCCCCGTGCCCTCCGCCCCTCCTCACTGCAGGGGCTCCGGGCGCAGAACCTGTATGACTTCAGATCACGCTCCACTTGCCAGGTGTAAGCTAACGTTGGACACCGTAACCTAAGCAAATGTTTAATGCATTCGGTGTGTGTTGATGTCCATACTGGTTTTTCCAAAAACCAAAGGTAGCTTTGAAAAACCGTGTGTGGAGATGTTTGGACCATTAAGCTGAGTGACCGTTTGGGGCTTTGAGTAGTATATAACTGACTTCATGACTTCGTTAATTGTATTGTTAAAAGTGTTTGGGAGTTTTTTGCGCTTGTTATGTGGAAATAAAGTGTTTGATTTAAAAAATATATTTTAAGTGGTTCTGATATTTGCCTTATTAATAACTCCTACTTCCTTATCCCTATTAAGTCTCCAAATCCCTCCCAGTTCTCACCGCTACCTCCTTTAGCCGACCCTTCCCACAGGCCTGTGTCTGACTGACCTCCAGCTGGTCGGAGTCAGCCTGAACTGACTGAGCAGCGGCTCAGACCTAGTGCAGTGTGCTCCCGCTCCCGCCTCCGCTTCCGCTTCGGCCACAAGCTGCCCTGCCGCCTCTCTTCCTTCTGTGGCAGGCCTTCCTGAACCTGTCTTGTCCTCGGACAGGGCTGCCCGGCAGTGTTCGCAGATCCCAGATCTAGGGTGTTACAGAGGGTGATTCTTAGAGCTACAACGCTAATAAACCCCAGAGCCTAGAGTTTGGGCCAAGAACAGTCTGAACCACTTCTGGCTCCACTCCTCCAGCTGTGTTCTGAGGGTTTCCAGCTCCACAGACAGTTGTTAAGCTTTTGTTTTAAAGATTTATTTATTTTATGTATGTGAGTGCACTGTYTTTAGACACACCAGAAGAGGGCATCAGATCCCATTACAGATGGTTGAGAGCCATGTGGTTACTGGGAGTTGAACTCAGGGCCTTTGGAAGAACAGCCAGTGTCTTAACCTCTGAGCCATCTCTCCAGCCAGCCCCTGGCTTTTGTTTTCTTAATGTCTATGCATGGTGCACACATCTATGCCAGAGGAAGACATTGGGTGTGTTCATTGCCCTCCACCTTATGCTGACAATACACTGTCTCCCGGACAGTCTCTGCCAGAACCCACAGGCCTCACTTCAAGAAGCTGACCATAGCTTATAGTGGTACATCCCTTTACTCAGTGCTCCGGACGCAGAGGCAGGTGGACCTCGGGAGTTGAGGCTACCTTGGTCTACAGAGCAAGTTCCAGGACAGCCAGGGTTACACAGAGCAACCCTGTCAAAAAGACGGGGGAGGGGTGGTAGAAAATACTTGCCAGATTGCAGGGCAAGAGCTTGCAGCCCTGCCCAAGCCCAGGATGTCTTCTGGCTTCACAGCCAGTCCACAGGCAGGATGGCCATGTCAAGTGGCACTTAGGGCAGTAAGGGAGAACTTTACTTAGAACCGTATCAAGATGACCTCTGGACCAGTATGCATGCAGTGTGCAGGCCTCTGGGTTGGTTCCAGTCATCTTTTTTATTGGGGGAGGCGGTGTTAAAATTTAACATTTTGTGTGTGTATTTTGCCTGCGTATTTGTGTACCATGCCTGTGGCGGCTAGGAGAGAGTGTTGGATCGCCTGGAACTGGAGTTACATGTGATTATGAACTTCCATGTATGTGTTGGGGATTGGACCCAGGTCCTCTGCAAGAACAGCCAGTGCTCCTTACTGTTGAGCCATGGCTCCAGTCCCAGTCACTTAGGTTTTAAAGAGTTTGGTTGTTGAAACACAACAGACAAAAAAAAAAAGTTCCAGTTAAAAATTGTAAAGTTGGGGCTTAGGGGCCAAACTGCTTGTATATGCATGAAGACCCGAGTTCAGTTCCCCAGCACTCACCTAAGAAGCAAGGCGAAGGGCTGGCAAGCTGGCTAATGGGGAACTTGCTTCAAAAACGGATGGCCCGAGTTGTTCAGTCTTTGGAGGTCACATGAAGGTGGAAGGAGGTAACCAGGGTCTAAAAATAGTCCCTAATCTCCACTCAAGTGCCCCTCCCCCACCCCACACACTCATACCCAGAGTAATAGACAAAAGAAGTTAAAGGTAGATAGTGACAGAGGAGACACCAAAAAAAGTTGCCCTGGCTCTACAGATCCCCCTACTCATATGCACACACTCATACACCACACATTCATACACACACTCATACGCACACACACTCATACACCACACATTTATGTACTCATACACACTCATACATGCATTCATCACACTCATGCACACACACACTCATGTACACACCACACACACTCATGCACACACTCATACGCACACACCACACACATGCACACACACTCATACACCACACACTCATATGCACACACATACCACACACTCATGCACACACTCATATGCACACATTCACACACTCATAYACCACACACTCATGTGCACACACACCACACACTCATATGCAYRCACACACACCACACATTCACATGCACACACACACCACCCCAGCAGAGATGCAGTTGAGAAGTAGATCACTTGCCTAGCATGCTCAAAGCACTAGGAACAAATAAAAATATTTTTTTCCTTTTAAATGTATGTGTATGTGTGTTTTGCCTGAATGTATCTATGTGTTCCACATGTAAGCAGTGACCARGGAAGCCAGAAGTAAGAGTCAGGTCCTGCAGGGCTGGAGTTACAAGTGATAGTGAGCTGCCATGTGGGTGCTGAGAACCCAGGTCCTCTGGAAGAACAGCCAGTGCGCTCAACCACTCATCTGTCTCTTCAAGCCTCCAAATATTCTTAGATTGAATCTTGATTTTGAGGTGAACCAAGTTTTAGAAATCTCCTAAGTAGGTCTGAAGTAATGGCTCAGCAGTTAAGAGCACTAGCTGCTCTTTCAGAGGATCCAAGTTCAATTCCCTCACATGGCATCTCTTACTATCTGTAACTACAGCCCAGGGGAACCTACACCCTCTTCTGGCCTCCAAGGGCACCAGGCAAGCACATAATACTCACATATGCATGCAGCCAGTCACACCCATAAATAGCAGTAAATGTTTAAAAATAGATTAAAAAAAAAAACAAACAAAAAACTCCTAGGCGAAACCACGAGTGTCGAAGGCTGAGGGCGCAGACCAGGGTGGAGCTCTTACACCTGCCAGTGCCTGACCCCGGAAGCTGCCGCTGTCCAGCAGCAGGAGAACTGGTATACCTGAAAGGAAGGCTGTAAATGAAAAAGGACTGGAGGGCTAGAGAAGGATGAAGCCAAGACAAAGGTTTCTGATCAAGGCTGGAAGTTCAATGCTTAGCACCGTATTTATATAGGGAGAGCCCACAGACCCAGCCTTTGTTTCAGCTGGGTTATGTTGCAAAGCAAGCTCAGCCGTCAGTCTGCTCCTGTTGGAAACTGCAGGTGCCACAAGGCAGAAGACTCCACTTAGTTCCCCAGGAAGACTCCACCCAGTTGGTTAAGGTCTGACTGTGGCAAATTCTTACGGTGTATTTAGCCTGCTCAAGGCTGGGGAAAGGGCACAGGAAGCTGCCTCTGGTTCCTGGTTAAGGAGGCTTTAGGATTGGAGCTACCTAGGGTGAAGGTTTCAGCAGGCAGCTCGCACCGCCCAGTGCTGGCTCGTGGATAGCATGCAGCCCACCTACTTTCCTCTCAAGAGTCTCTGACAGGACCATGTCAGCATCCTACCACATCCACCCCACAACATCCCCTCTGCCTCCGCAGCTCTCTGTTTCTGCATAACATTCAGCTCCTTGCATTTTCATAAGCAGACACTTTTTATGTTGCCAGAGCTAAGAACAATGGCTTCAGGCAGGGTCTTGCTTACCGGCCCACAGAGCCACCACCACAGTCAAAATGAAACCTGACCTTCATTCCTCTGCTCAATCCAGTCACTGCTGTGATTGCAACCTTCCAATGAGTTTCTTCAGTAACTGGGGAGAACCAGTCTCCACACCCCAGATCAGGAGCCTGGACAGCAAGATTGTGCCCTGTCATCTGAGCAACCTTTCTCTTACCTCAGGACATTTGCTCTTGCCTATACCACTTTAATCCCAGATGTGTGGCTGGTTGCCTCCTGACCCCACTCCAGGGACTACTTTAGGGAACCCTTTCTAAGAGCAGTGATTCTCTCAACTGGGGCAAATTTGTCCCCATCAATACTTGGACAATGTGGCCACATCTTTAGACCCTGTTAATGGAGAGAGCTCCATTCCCTACCAAGAAGAATGTGAATGCTGTTAAACTTAGCATGTACCCGGCACAGGCACCAGGAGAATGCACTAGAAGCATGCACCATGCACTGAAAGAGTTAACTCAAGAACTTTAAAAAGGTCAGAGGCTGAGTTACATTCCTCAGACCACAAAGGGGAGGGGGAGACCAACCTAAGGGTGGGGACGCATTCTGAAGGGCTGACCTTGGCCACCCACCTCATCACCTAACAACTAATTAGTTTGAATGTAACACTGTTCTGCCAACCACACTGTGCTTAATGGAGGTGGCCCTGAGGAGGGTATAAAGACCCATGCAGCATGAGGGTCGGGGTCGTTCTCTCCTCAAGCGCAGAGCGGCCCCAGCATTCTGGTTTTAATAAAAATTCCTCTTGCATTTTGCATCGATTTCCATCTCCGTGTGGTCCACTCAGGGGTCCAGAAGGTTAAGACTGGTCAAGTCTTACATTTGGAGCATTGGTTGGGAAACAACCTCCTGTGGGAACTGCTGGAGAAGAGAAACTGAAGGTCTTGAGAAGGGCCGGGGTTGGTCTGGCTGAGTGTGTCTCTGTCTTCTATGTCTCTGTCTGTGTCTTTTCTTTTCTGAGCGGCCACTGATTGGTTTCATTCTGGTTTGCAATTCGGAGAATTGTCCATTGGGGTTGCCAGGAGTGGCAGGTAGACGTGCCGTAACACCTCAGCAATGGACTCTCTGTGGGAAGTCTGTTCCGAGAGGGTCAGACTTCATTTGGGCTAAGTGGCAGGAAGGCTTCGGCTGAGCCACTCAGTTCTTTTGTGACACTCGTGGCAGGGGCATGTTGGTAAACTGGGCCCATCAAGGGGCAAATTGTGTGTTGATTGTCCTTGCTCTGTGCTCTTGGACCTAGATGCCAGCCCGTGGCAGGGTCGAGCTGTCTGTGCTGATTGTTTTTCTCTGTATTTGTTGGTATCTTGTTCTGTGTTTTTGGACTTAGACTGATGACATTGTTTGGATGTTAGACCAACTGAAAAGCAACTCTCTGCTTCTCCGTAGGGACCTTAGACTTACAGAGAGCCAAAATCTGGTCATGTGACTCAAGAGCACCAATTTGAAACAAAGGAGAGACAGAATACTCAGGACCCCTGGTGGGGAAAATAAGTCTTAACAAAATACTCAAGGGGGATTCTGTTTTGTTTTTTTGTTTTGTTTTTGTTTTTTGTTTTTCCTGAGCATTCTTACTCAGGAATTCCCTGTGGGTGGAAAATGGAATTCAGCTTATCTTTGACTCCAGGCAGAAGCAGGAAGCTCGAAAGGGTGTGGGGCTGAAAAGCTCTTGGAACAAAGAAGGGGTGGCTGGAGCCACAGTCATTATTTCTCATTGGCTAGATAAAATGTCTAAAGAAAGACTCATATAGTATCTTAGTTTATTTCATTTGTTTTAGATTGTTTTCATAATGGGTGTGATGTTGAACTTTGTGGTTATATTATTCCTTTGAGAGGGAGGTCAAAATAAGGGTTTTTCTGATTCAAGGATGTGCTGATTTTTTTAAAAAAAAAAAGGGAGGGGGTTGTTTTTATGTTCTTAGAAAGGGTGATTAGGCTCTGGACATCTTCCAGAGCTATTTGGATCAGAAATGATGGAGAGCGCCAGGCAGTGGTGGCACACACCTTTAATCCCAGCACTTGGGAGGCAGAAGCAGGCAGATTTCTGAGTTTGAGGCTAGCCTGGTCTACAGAGTGAGTTCCAGGACCTCCAGAGGACTAGATTCCAGAATATCAAATGGAAACTCTGTCTTTGTGATACTAAAATTTTGTTTTAAGATTTATATATTACAGAAAATACCACCCCCTTCATATCTCAATGCCCATATTCAGCTTGAAGTAGTTACGAAGAGTTGTTGACCCAGTTCCCTGGGATTCAGGGCTAGAGAGGGTTATTATTATTAAGTTGTCTTTCTAGGAAATATAGAAATAGACATGTTTGAAACAGGGAGAAAATATAATTGACTATATAGACATAATTTCATTTGGTAAAAATCTTTATAATTGTTATTAAATTCAAGGCATAAGTTCTTATTTGGTACAGAATTTATTTTGATACAAAATCAAGGTTTTCACTGGTATAATTTTCTATTGATACTGAAAATTTAAAAGTATAAGGTTTAGGCCAAGTCCTTCTTTGCTGTTGTTATACAGATCTGAGATGTTTAAGTTTAGGGCCAAATAAAAACATAAGGCTCTGAGCTTATTGTTAGGGTGTTTTCTAGATTTTAATCAGAAACAGCTGAAGATAGTTAACAGAAAATAGTCCACATTACTTTACATAGATAGTTGGTTTTCAAAAAACGTCAGAAATCCACAGAATGTGGTGTTTAATGTTATTTATTTCACTTGTCGTAGAGACTAGTCTGCTCCTAACAGCTTCCCTTTCTTAGATCTAAAAAGGAAACTGAACATCTATAGAGCTGCTTCTGTTCTGGTGAGACAGCCACGAGGCAAAATATTGCCTCTCTTCATCTACAGACAAACTCTGTCCAGAAAAAGGACACTTTTACAGATTAGGACAGTTTGATTTCTGCCAAGACAGAATGGTTCTTCCTTAATAATTCCTGTTTCTTTAAGTCTGTCAGATGTTCATGAGCCAGAAGGCCGATGCTCCAACGTTTTGAAGTATAAACTGTCCATATGTTCAGTGGTCTCTATCATCTGGCTAAATCTTAGAAGCTGTGTTAAGCTTCCTATATATATTTTCAGTTAATATTGGTCACTCTTGGATTTCTGACAGGGTTGAAGACTGTTAGTCTCATAGTCAGCCCAAGCTGGTTAACTCTGAAAAAGCTGATATAGATTTAAATAGATAGTTTTCAGATGACATACAATTTATAGCCAAGACATGAGTCAGGTGTTAATTCTTATAGTCTTCTAAGATAGTACAGATAATAAAGGTTCTACTTGATTGACAGAGATGATAGACTGGGTGTCAGGTCCATCTTATACTTTATAATTTACAAAATGGTAATAGTTATGCTCAATTTATACTTAGAAAGATTTTATTAAACAAAAAAGGTAAAATGTTAAAAGATCTCCTATCCATTCACATTGAGGCAGTGAGAGGCCAGTGATTAGAGAGGAGAGAGGAGAGAGAGAGAGAGAGAGAGAGAGAGAGAGAGAGAGAGAGAGAACCACATGAGCGGAGCAGGAGACCTGAGACCACCTCTCCTGATACCATGGTGGCTCTCTCACTAAGGGCATATTTCCCAAGATACTGATTAATTTCTTTGAGACTGTTTTATTTATAATACAGGAAGCCAAAAAGAATACCCCCTCAGACTTGGGGGTGGGGGTGGGGGGTGGGTGCCATCGATTGACCAGGCTGTCATGAACAGTGGGCTTTCCCTGACTAGACCTGACTGGGACTTTAAAATAACAAAAAGGTAAGGGGCACCTGAAGGTTCACCACCAGACTCCATGGGCAGGTCTCAAGGGGCCACATGACAACCCACAAATTTGACCAAGGTATGTGAGGTTAAACAGGGAACACAGCCTTTCTAGAGGAAATCATAGAGGCAATATACACCCTATGACCCCAGGGGCAAGGAATATAAAACTACTGGGACAATGGCTTTTATAGGCCAGGCTAGTAGAGATATCAGGAAAAGGCTTCAAAGGCTAGAGAAAAAGAATAAGCCATTGAGAGATTTAGTGCAGGTTGCTGAGAAGGTCTGTAGAGAGGTTTAGTGCAGGTTGTTGAGAAACCCCATGGAGAGATTTAGTGCAGTTTGCTGAGACAGGGAGACAGAGGAGGAGAAGAAACGGAGAAAAASAGAAAAGAAAACGACAGAGAAGGAAGTACAGAGAGTCCTGGCTATAATAGTTAGAAAAAGCAGAGAAGAGAGACAGAAAAGGACCAGTGCGCGTACTGCAAGGAGAGAGGCCACTGAGCTAGAGTGTGCCCTAACAAATAGTAGCCGGGAACAGGAATTCCCAGGCCTTGGGAAAAGTGCTCCCAAATGGCAAAGGTGTTAGCCCTGAGTAAAGACAGTGAGTAGGGGAGATGGGGTTCCGACCACCTCCCCCAACCCAGGGTAACTCTGAGAGTAGAGGAGAAACCCACTCAGTTCTTGGTGGACACAGGGGCTCAACACTTGGTCCTTCAAGCCAATGGCCCTGTCTCCAAGAAAAGATCTTGGGTCCAAGAAGCCACTGACACCAAAATGTATTCATGGACTACCTTTAGAACAGTGGACCTAAAGATGGGATGGGTAGCCCATTTGTTTAGGGTCGCCCCAGACTGTCCCTACCCTCTGCTGGAGCAAGACAAAGTCTCCAAAATGGGGGCCAGATACACTTCCTGCCCAATGGGCTGCAGCTAACTGGCCCAAAAAGAGAGACTGACACCTGCTGAAAGTCGCTACAAACAAGAGCAGTTTTCTCTGTGTAGGTCAGAGACAAGCAGGTGCTGCTGTAGTGGATGACACAAATGTCATCTGGGTAGAAGAACCTTTACTCCCTGGCACGCCAACAGAGAAAGTGGAGCTAATTCCCTTCACCAAGACCATAGAACTTGGAGCCAGCACACGAATAGTTGGTATGCCTTTGCCACAGTCCACGTCCACAGGGATCTATGCCAAGAGGACTGCTCACATCAGAGTAACCAACAGGAAGTCTTAGACCTCTTAGATGCCCTAATGAATCCAGTARCCGTGAGTATTATTCACTGTCCAGGATGTCAGAAGGGAAAAGACTCAGTGGGCAATAACCAGGCAGATCAAGTGGCTCCAGGAGTGGGTATGCAGGAGCCTGTACTGGTTATCAGCCTGCAAGAGACACCCAGTGGGAAATGGGATTAAATTAAGAGATGGCCTCACTTAGAATATGCTGAAGAAAAAAAGGACTCACCAACTATCACCAAGAGAAGGTACATACAAGAAAGGTAAACTATGCTACCAGAAAGTAAGCAAAAGACTTATTAGGCCAAATGCACAGATGGACTCATTTAGGGGATAACAAGCTTGTTAAGAGACCTAAAGCAGTTAAGAGACCTAAAGTATATATATTTATAAGACTCGGGTTTTGGGCTAGAGAGATAGCAGAACAGTGTATGCTTTGCCAGCAAGTGAATGCTTATGCAGCCAAGAGTAAACAGGGCAAAAGATCTAGGGGAGAGCAGCCTGGAGTATATTGAGAGATTTTATAGCAGGTAAGGCAGGAAAATATGGTTACAAATATCTTCTAGTGTTTGTAGATACTTTCTCTGGATGGGTTGGGGCTTTCCCCACCAAGCAGGGAACAGCTGCCATGATTAAAAGAAAATTTCCAGAGTTTCAGAGTGCCAAAGGTAATTGGATTGGACAGTGGTCCTGCTTTTGTCTCCTAAGGTAAGTCAGGGATTGACAGAGATATTGGGGACTAATTGAAAATATTACTGGGCATACTGTCCTCAGAGCTCAGGACAGGTAGAGAAAATAAGTCAAACCCTATGAGAGACCTTAACTAAATTGACCTTGGAGACTGGTTCAGGCTGGATGATGCCCTTCCCCTTGTTCCTTGTTCCTGTTCTGAGCCCAGAACAGCCCCTGCCATTTTAACCTGACCCCTTTTGAGATCCTCTTTGGTACCCCAACTCCTTTGTTGTCCACTGGGGCCTCCCAGGAGGTATCCCACAACATGAGATTTGGCCCAAACTGTCTGCGTTAAATGCTCCAGCATTGCCAGAGACACCTCATTGCTTCCAGACTGGTGACTGGATCTGTGTAAGAAGGCTTAAGGAACAGTTGCCGGAACCCTGGCGTGGCTAGCCACTCCCACAAGCCTCAAGGTGGACAGTACTGCGGCCTGTGTGCATGCTTCCCATGTGAAACCTGCAGAAGCCCTGCTCTGCAGAGACCCCCCAACCCCCTCCACCCCCCAACCTCCCACCCCCCGCTGGACAGTACAGAAGGTAGACAATCTGCTCAAGATCACTTGACCTTGATGACTGCCTGGTGGTACCCTTAGATTCTGGTTCCTTCCCCATCCTATGTGCCCATCCGCCAAACCTGTTATGCACTCACTGTCTGTCTCCCTTCTGTTGGGGTTAGAGATGGCCAGGGCAGCCACTGATTTAGATATAGAAAAAATAGAAACTTCCATCAGTCACCTTCAAGAATTATTGACTTCATTATCAGAAGTGTCTGAGAAGTGTTGCTCTTATATAGACCATTCTGGGGTTGTTAACCGCGTCAGGACCCCTAATTGTTCTCCAGCAATAGCTGACTTTTGGCCCCTACATTTTAGACATTACAGCTATTGATCTTAAAGCAGAGATACAAAGAACTAGATATAGAAGATCAGGAGTATAAGCTATCAGAATACCAGCAATTGCTTCAGGATTGAAGCATGCACAAAGAAAAAAGGGGAATGGAAGAGTTAACTCAGGAACTTCAAAAAGGTCAGAGGCTGAGTTACATTCCTCAGACCACAAAGGGGAGGGGGAGACCCACCTAAGGGTGGGGACGCATTCCAAAGGACTGACCGTTGGCCACCCACCTCATCACCTAACAATTAGTTTGAATGTAACACTGTTCTGCCAATCGCACTGTGCTTGATGGAGGTGGCCCTGAGGAGGGTATAAAGGCCCACGCAGCACAAGACATGGGGTCTTCGCTCTTCATGTGCAGAGTGGCCTCGGCATGCTGGTTTTAATAAAAATTCCTCTTGTATTTTGCATCAATTTCTGTCTCCGCATGGGCCACTCAGGGGGTCCGGTAAGTTAAGACTGGTCAAGTCTTACAGCACCAGGCACCTGGCAGCCTATGAGACAGCCCAGTGTGCACAGCAACACCAGGCCAGCCCTCGCCAGCTATCTGCACCCTCAGTGCCCTGCTGTCTCCGATAAATCCAGTGCAACCCTGCCAAGGCCAGTGTGCCATATACAGGCTCCAAATGCAACAAGAATGACTCAGTGGGACTTCCAGCTATCAAGCCTTCGAGAAATGGCCAAATCTTACTCCTCTCTCTCTTCCCTTCTTCTCTTTCTACCACCACCTTTGTCCTTTCCCCTCTCAATAAACCTCAGGTGGAACCGTTTGGCCTGGTGTGGTCTTTCTGGAGCGGCTGCCGCCTGCTGACCCCAACACTCACCGTGCCCTGGAGGTCTTGTGTGATCTGCTTCTGTAGTGGATCTCGGAGTGCATGTCCCTGTTCATGCACTCAGGGCTTCTTGCCCTTTCTTCTCTTCTCCACTTGGCTTCAGGTTTCCTGGTATGGTGCCTGGCAACTTTCCTGGCCCCAACACAGCTACCTATGTGAAAGACTGGGAGGAGCTTCGGCCAGCAAGTTCTACTCATAAGGTAACCTATACATTTCAGAGAGGACCCCACACCCCGGAGAGCGGAGACAAGAGATAGAAGGGATACGGGACTTTCCAACCCCCTTTTTGTACATTTGAGATAAGTTCTTACTGTGTAGCCCAGGCTAACTTCAAACACACGATCCTCTGGCTTCAGCTTCTTGGGTGCTGGGTTACAGGAATCCACCACTGCTCTGGGTAGAGACTACCCTTAATGCACTGGGTATAAAAAGTTGGGCATCTGCTGGGGCGGCCTGGCTTTGTCCTCCCGTTCATTACAATTGACATGCTAGAAACTTGATACTTACTCTCTTAATGGTACTTGGAGCCTCTGGAAGGTAAAAAAAAAAAAATCCACGCCCTAATGGATTAATGGGTATGGAATGTGAGATAAATGTAAGCTCTCTCCAGAAAGCTTGCTCTGGCTCCACGTTAAGACACAGCAAGAAGACCCTTGCCAGATGCCAAATACAAGCCAAATACATGTTCTTGGAATTCCCAGCCTCCAGAACCGTGAGCTAAATAACCTCTTTTCTTTTTTTTTTCTTTTTTCTTTTTCTTTTTGTAAGTTATACAGCTTTCTGTTGTGTCAGCAACAGAAAGAAGACTGAGGCGACAGGCAAGTGGGGAGAGGGTTGGGCTATAAAGGCTSGGGAGGCTGAGGGAGGTCCCACAGTCCCACAGTCCCACAGCGGTAGAAAGCCTTGCTTCTGTCCTGAGCTCAAGGGTGGTGTTGCATAAGGAAGCAAGGTTAGAAGCCAATGGGAGAAGGAGGTGGGGAATGAGGCGGGGCCAGGAACTGCACCAATGCGCATGTGTGCCCTTGAAAGAAGCCCCTAGACAGCCCAAGAGTAGTAGAGGGACCTCAGGTGGGAAGGGCCATGAGGGAGCTCTGAAAGGCAGAAGACACGGGGAGGAGGTGGAAACAAGAGCTTACTGTCAAGCAAGAGGACTTTCGACGTCACTGAGATAGAATCTCCCAAGGCTAATTTTGTGTGTCAGGTCGATTGAACTATGGCATTGCAAATAATATGATTACCATTATATTGGATGTTTCTGTGATGCTACGCTTGGGTCTGGTGAATATTTAAAACTGAAGATTGTGCTCCAGAATGTGGGTGGGGTCACATGAAACCAGTGGAGATTCAACAGAACAGAATAGTGACCTCCCTCAGCACTGGATAGTGGACGGCCGGTGAAGGAATGGCGATCAGCCTTTTCAGAATCTCCAGCCAGCCCGTAGTCCACTGACAAATTTTACACTTGCCAGCCTCTATAAGCACATGAGCAGGTCCCTCAAAGTCAAACGCGAAGGCACCCCCCCCCCCAGAGAGAGATTTAACAAAAAACAATTAATTAATACAAGCTTACAAAAAGATCGAAATACAAAAGAAAAAAAAAGCCCAGCCGGGCCGTGGTGGTCTTTAACCCCAGCACTTGGAAGGCAGAGGTAGGTGGGTCTCTATGAGTTCGAGGCCAGCCTGGTCTACAGAATGAGTTCCAGGACAGACAAGGCTACAGAGAGAAACCCTGTCTCAAAAACAAACAAGCAAAGCTAGCACCCAACTCCAAGAACTCTTTATTTATTAGAAAGAGCCTAACATCGACAGAGTTCCCATGCCATAACTCACTGCTGGGTCGGAGACGACTGTTGTGCTCAGTGGTGCCAGGTTCCTATTAGACGGTAAAACAAAGCATCAAGTGTGCTCAGAGTCCAGCGGGCCCCACTGACACACTCACAGCTGGCTCACCACTGTTGGCTGGATTTCCCCCATTGGCTCCACAAACTGCTCTTCCCTGCTCTAGGCAACCACCACTTGGCTGGGTCTTGGGTTGGAGTAGAACCCTACCCCAGGAGGGCACAGCTCGCAGCCCACTAAATGCTCTAGCACTGAGCCACTGCAACAGAGAGTGGTGTCACTGTGTCCCAGGCGGGGCTGTAATTCTTCTCTCTCTCTCTCTCTCTCTCTCTCTCTCTCTCTCTC
>BDUI01002017.1:58715-72885 GCA_002335545.1 Apodemus speciosus
CCACTAAGCTGGGTGCTCTCCACTAAGCTGGGTGCTCATCACTAAGCTGGGTGCTCACCACTAAGCTGGGTGCTTACCKCTAAGCTAGGTGCTCACCGCTCATCTAGAACACAAAAATAAAACTCTTTGTAAGGAGAGGAATAAATGAGTCGAGGGGGCAACTGCAGCAGCAAACGCAAGAGGTCCACCGGGGAGGACCCTCTGCTGAGCCCCACTCTGTCCCCTCTGCTGAGCCCCACGCTGTCCCCTCTGCTGAGCCCCACTCTGTCCCCTCTGCTGAGCCCCACTCTGTCCCCTCTGCTGAGCCCCACTCTGTCCCCTCTGCTGAGCCCCACTCTGTCCCCTCTGCTGAGCCCTGCTCTGCCCCCCTCAGCCATCAAGATAAGCACTTTCCGATGACTTGCACCCCGTTCTGCCCACCTCAGCCATCAAGATAAGCACTTTCCGATGACTTGCAGAGCACGCGTATGTGGATAGAATAACGGAGGTAGGAATAAAAGAAATCAAATTTGCTTTACTCTATAGTCTTTATATTCATGCTTTCACTGATCCTTACAGAGTCGGACACTGGGAGAAGAAAAACTAGGCTTTGCCAGATGTCAGCCTCACGGACAGTTGAGCAGGACAGCTAGAAGCTTGGGTATCAGATCACCGTGCACGGACCTGTCTTGTTTCTTCCACTCCTTCTTTCTTTTGCTCGTATTGACACCATACTGGCAGGCAGCCCAACACCAACTAGTCTTTTATGAGCCAGCGCACTGGTTCTCAACCTGTGGGTCTCGACCCCTTTGGGGCTATTGCATAGAGTACATCCTGCATATCAGATATTTACATTATGATTTGCAAACGTAGCAAAATGACACTTATAAAGTAGCAACAAAATTGTTTTATGGTTGGGGGATCAGCATAACATGAGGAACTGTATTAAAGAGCTGCAGCATCAGAAAGGTTGAAACCGCTGCTCTGGTAGAACATTCACACACACAAGATGACTTTGCTTGGCCCAGGTCAGCATCACAGAGGCAAGAAAGCAAATCTGAACTTGGCAATCGTGGTTCCGGGAAGTGAGAACGGCATCAGGCAGAGGCTGATGGAAAGGCTGTACCCACAGAAGCACACTTCTTATCACGTCTCCAGAGGTGCAGCTTCCGGGGTCCCCACAGCCCACACTTCAGAGTTATCCCCAGAGAGACTCAGAACACCGACCCTTAGYGAGTATTCMCAGCTGCGTTCAGCTCCTCCCACATCCAGATATCTGACCAATCAGGGGTCAGTYTCATCCTAGGTAATGTTGCCTAGAGACGCGGTTGACATTTGGCTCTTATCGGGTTACCAGGGTAACAAAGCTAGGAAGTCAAACAAAGGTCAAATTCTCATGCAGAAAGGGAAATGAAAAGTGTTTCTATTAACTTTGCCCGTCGTTATCCCGGGTCCACTCCTTTCAATCCAGTCAGCTTCTCTTTTCCCATCTGTAAACCGACGATGGCGACTGCACAGCTCAGTACGTGTGTCTGTGGGTGTCACCTGAGAAGTCTTCCAAGAGCACAGCACAGTGCCCACGAGTAAGAAGGGCTGGATGAACGCTTTCTATTATTTTTGTTATTAAATCCTATAAGATTTAATAACAAAATCCAGCAAAGAAAAATTCAAAATAGGAGACTCTATTTACATGTTAAGAATTTCTAAGGGTTTGGTATGCAGTTCACTAGCAGACATCTTGCTTAACGTCCATAAAACTGATTTTTTTTTTATTTCCAGTACCACAAGAATAATGTTTTCATGGCATTAAGGATTGAACTTGGGGGGGGGGGGAATGACACTACAGTTTATATATCATTATCGGGTATATAGTGATAACTTTTTTAAGACGTATTTATATTGCCTGGGTTGTGAGCCTTAGACTTTAACAGCTGAGCCATCTCTTCTATTTTTATTTGTTTAGGTTTATTTTTTAAGTTTATTTTTATTTATTATTGCTATTATTATTATTATTATTATTATTATTATTATTATCGGTGGTGGTGGCGGTGGTGGTGGTGTACATGTGTGCGTGCGCGCGTGCATGTGTGTGTCATGTGTGCAGGAGTGCCTCAGAGGCCAGAAGAGGGTATCAGACCTCCTGAGCTCCAGTTACTGGTAGTTGTGAGCTGTCTGACAGGGATGGTGAGAGCTGAACTCAGAGCCTCTGGAGGAAGCCACAAGGGCTCTTCACAGGCGAGCCATCTTGCCTCTTGCTTGGTGGTTGCTGTTTTAGGTCTCGTGTAGCCTGGGCTGACTGTGGACTTCCTATGTAACAGATAACCTTGGACATCTGGTCCTCGGGACCCCATCTCCCAAGGCCTGGAATTACACCACTCTCCACTTGATAGATGTTTACGCTGGCAATCGGGTTAATTAACAATCCCACCTCTTCAAACAGTTATCATGTCTTTGCTTGAGGATCTCTGAACTTCTTTCAGGTCTTTATAAAATACATAATAAAACGTTTATGAACCGTAGGCACCTTCCTGACCAGAGAGCAGATTTGTGCCCCTTGTACCTGTATCTCAGTGCTTTTTTTATCTTTTTATTGTTTGTTTATTTCATTTAGGATGGTGTCCTTTGTTCCCAACCACGTGGACACAAACAGCAAGATTCCTTTTCACGGGTGACCATTCCACTGTGTGCGTGTATCCCACTTTCTTTATCTGCTCTTGCAGTAAGGGGCACCTCAGTCCATTCTACACCTTGATAACAGTCAACGGAGACACAACAAATGTAAGAATGCAAATACTTCCCCCCCCACCCCCGCCACAATCTGATTTCATTTCCATTGGCAATCTCTATCCAGAAGTGGGGCTGCTGGGTTACGTCTAATTTTTTTTTTGAGAAATTTCCATGCTAGTTCCCATAATGGCTATCCTAACAGTGTCTGAGAGTTCCCCTTTCTCTGAACATTTTTTGTTGACTTTTTAAAATTTTATCACAGCCACTCTAACTGGACTGAAATGCTATCTCATTGTGGTTTCGATTTGCATTTCCCTGGTGAGTCACTTTGAACATTTTCATATATTTGCTAGCAATTTGCATATTTCTAAAAAGAAAAGTCTAAAGTCTATATTACTAATTTCTGATCAGTTTTGGGTTTTTTTCCTGCCAAGTTATCTGAATTGTTCATATGTTTTGAACACCGATTTTTTTTTTGTTTGTTTGTTTTGATACAGGGTCTCTCTGTCTGTCCTGAAGCTCACTATGCAGACTGGGTTGGCCCTGAACTCATAGATATCCACCTGCCTCTGTCTCCCAAACGCTGAGATTAGAGGTGTGCAATGCCACACCTAGATTTAATGTTTTCGAGGATTTTATTTTTGTTTATGTGTATGTGAGTCTGGGGGAGTGCACATGTGTGCAAGTACTGGAGGGGCTATTGGATCCCCCCAGAGCCGAAGTGCATAGTTGTGAGCCACCTATGGGCACCGGACAACAAACTGAGGTCTTCTGAAGGGCCACAGTGTTCTCACCCACTGAGAGCTTCTCTAGCACCCGGGGCAACTAAACTTCCACCAGATGAACATTCACCCCCATTCTGTGGATTTTCTCTTTAATCTTGTTTCTCTTTGCTCTATAGAAACTCCTCAATTTTGATCTAATCCCATTTATCTAGTCTTGCCTCTCGTCTCTTTTTATTGGAATGCTGGGAATTGAACCTAGGGCCCTCACACATGCTGGGCAAGCATTCTACCACTGARCTATTTCCTACCCCATATCTGTCTTTTTGTTTAAAGAGTGAGTTTGTTTTCATGCATGTCTTCTGCCTTCAAAATGAGTTTGAGAATGTGTTTCTCACAATATTTGAATTCTCATCCATGATCTCAAACATCATATTTTAAATGTCCTTGTTGAGACACACAGTTTTCTTACAGTTTAGTATACTTAAGGCATGAGCAAGGTCTAAATAAAACATGCCAATCCTTATGACAGGATCATGTGTGGAAATCTGACTTGACTTGCCAGGCATTTTCTTTAAGGTCCCAGAACATCCAAATGTCCGGCTTCTCTCATGTTCAGGGGCTGGATAGTGAGTACCCGCTAGGTGGCGCGATCGAGCCCATGCAGGCCCACCCGAGCATCTAAGAGCGTTGGCAGAGGCTGTCCTTAGGAACAAAGCCTATAAAGTCAGAGCACATGAGAAGTGACTAGTCCCTGAGATGAAGCAAGGGTTTGGGGCAGAGGTGAAGGAAGGGTAGAGCCCCGGGACAAGGCAGTAAAGGCCGGGAGCCAGCCAAATAGTCGGCATTTAGAGGACAAAGCTAAGTCAGAGAAAGGCAGCAGGCTGAGAGACCCAGTGAGCAACGGAGGCTGGGAAGACTGTCCCCTGCGCATCGAGACAGAGGCATTGTGAACGGCCTGTGGTACCTTGAAGACTTATGTTTGAATCCTGCCCCTGAGTCTTACTAGTTCTAAGTCCTTGGGCAGGTTCCTTGAAGCAGGTAAGCTGCAGTGGTCCATCTGCAAAGTGGGGGCAGGCCATAGGACCTGCCTCATAGGACGGCTGCAAGAGATGACTAAGACAATGTTCGTGAGTGCTTAGAACCAGTGTGAGATGCAGAACTCCTAGCCATCATGATAGTTCTGAGGCAACTTAGTTCTGAGGCTTCCGAGACAAACCACCACTAACACGACATAAATACATTCTCCTACACGTCTGAGGTCAGAAGTCAAAGTGGATCCTGATGGCCAAAATCAAGGTTTTGATTTGGGGAAGCTCTATGGAAGCTCTGGCACAGGATTTGTTTCCCTCCTCTGTTTCCAAAGGCAGCAATGCCAGACAGAAAGCTTGGCTTTCTCAAGCCTTTCTCACTGTGCCATCCATCTCTTCTGTCCTCTGGTTCCTTCTTTTACTCTTAAGGACACCCGTAGTTATACCAGACTCACACAGAGAAGCCGGGCTAGTCTCCTCATCACAAGGGCAGCTGGCTAGAAAGCTTAATTCCGCCTATAAGCCCGATCCCCCCTCTATGCATGTCAATAAAACATGGCCACACACTGGGAACATTGCTCTGCTTCCCACACGGCTGTGGATTTCTTCCCGTGCAGGGCTGGTGAGGGGGCTAGGATTGTGCCCCTGTGCTTGCACAGATCGGACAGCCTGGTCTCCCATGGGCATTGGCTTTTGCGGTGTCTGGATGTGTATACCCCCTAAGTGAAGGTCTGGGGAAAAATTTCCTGTCCTTTTCCATTCTAAACAAGGAGGGTCTCCTTAGACTTAATGAAACATATAAATCTTAGAATTTGACCACGAACGACGGAAGTGGACATAGGCCTCCACGCCCTATCCTGTATCCCTGGCAGATGTCATTAATCACAGCATTCTCTGTGTCCTCAAACCCTCTCAACGCCGCACCCAGGCACGYGAGAGTGGCCGGCCAACAGTGGCACACGTCATTTTAAAAACATGACTTGCCATACCAATATTAGGCAGTAAGCCTGGGCAGTGGGCACCACATTTGTAATAGTAAATGGGGCCGACTTGTTTGGCAATCACAAGCGGTAAGAMGCCAGGTTGTAAATCTGAAAACCCTCTGTATCCAGAAGCCAGGTGGACAGCAAGTGGCACTGAAGTGACCACAACCACAGGGAATTCTGTGGGCAAAGGGATTTGCTAAAGCAGACACAGGGGACTGGGTCAGGCCGAAGAACAAGACTTCCAGGATGTTCACGGTTTGTAATTCAGACTACAAACACTTCTCCTTCACCACTTGTCGGCTAAAAATAAACTGGAATGTGTAAGAAAAGTGCAAAGTTCTTTCATTTCAGCAGAAGAAAAACAACAAGAAGAAAGCAACACAGGTCACAGTCTCCTCCTGGAAGAGCCCCTGCAGGCTCCCAGCAGATGCTGGGGAGTTGATCTTGAAGGATACGTTTCTGGAATGCAAGAAGCTTGCATTCGAGGTGACAAAGCTTCCTGGCTGCTGCTTAATTAAGGAACGCATCAACGGCGTCACAGGTTCCCAAAGAAACCTGTGAGGTTCGCCTCTTGGGACAGAACTTTGGTCTAGATGACTTAGCTAGAGAGGACACTCACTCCGTCCAGATGACACACCAATGCAACATAAGGCCAGGAAAACACCAGCAACTAAAAGACTATTCCAGAGAAGCTCTCCAGCCCTAAAAGCCAATAAGATCCTCTTTTGCCCTCTAGGAAGTATGTTTTTGTGGCCAAACAAGGAGTCTTGGTGGAGGAAGCACGTGGCGGGACCTGAAGATAACCTGAAGCCAACTATACCCCAGTAGGACAGAGTGACTGATGACGTCAACATAAAAGCCCAACTTTTCACATACGGAGGGAGACGCGATGGGGAGGAAAGATGATGAACAGACACACAGGACAGAACAGCAATCTGAAAGGGGGGGGGGTGATGTCCTCTGTTAGCAACAAGGAAAATGGAGCAGAAACATCCAGGTGACAAGGTGGGACAAGTCCAGCTTGTGACGTTTTACACATGGTGGGCCAAGCAGCCGTGCCATGCAGGAGCAGATCTACAGAACGTGGGGTCCGTGAAACATAGACTCTGGGAGGCGGGGATCATGACCTGGCACCACGTCCCTTACACACAGGATAGAGTTGATAAGGGTTTGTTGAGTGAATGAGGAGGTAAGAAAAACTTACAAAGAATAAGCACGTGCTCTGGCAGAGTTTGGGATTTGTGAAGGAGTCTAGGGATTGCTCAAGCAGAGGGAAAAGGCAGGCAATGTAGGCAGAAGAACTAGCTTAATGGATGTTGACATGAAATAACAGGCAGCCCGGGGGCAGCCCGGGAGTTAGGACCCCCGGGGTCTGCACGCGGCAGTGCCTAATCGATAGCTCACTACACCTGTCCAAAAAAAAAAAAAAAAAAACAAATCCAAGAGCATTGCGTTAGAATGTGGACGAGCTAATCTGCACTTGGACTTCCACAGCCTCGAATTACATCTTATTTTCTAGCACCTCTATTGGCTGAGCACATCCTACGCACAGTGCTGGGCTGGGTGCTGGGGAGTCAGTCATTCTTCTTATGAAAGCCAGGGGCTCACAGTCAGAGAGACATAACTAATGGCAGCCCGAGGTGATCTATGGGCAGTGCCAAGGAGGAAGGTTGGTAGGCTGTGTGGGTCCGGGGCGGGGGCGGGGCTGGCTGTCGGTGGCAGAGAACTCTAGCCCATTAACTTTACAACATCTAATCCGGTGTTTTCACAAAGCAGTGGGCGGTCAGGAAGTGCCTGACCTGACTCTAGATGGTGCACATCTGACCTTGTCCCCAGAACTAATGCCTCTGTAGTAGTTCCAGTCTCTACTCAAACAGATCACCGAGGGGATGACAGAGCCTCTGCAGCTGCAGGAAGGAAAGATTTTGGGAGAAAATAGGGTCGATGGGATATGCAACACGTCTCCAAAGCCCACCCATAGCTTGGCAATTTTGCTTAGAGTGAGACCTGCAGACCAGGCCGCAGGGTCCGTCACAGCGCCGAGCTGTGCCCCCGGCGCAGACAGACAGAGCCTGGCCTGTCTGCAGGGACTGTAAARTCAGAGAGCTCAGGCAGAAGAAACCACCAAGTAGAGATGATCTGTCACAAAACCAYGGTTACTACTAGGGAATTACTGAGGAAAACCAGTAAGATGGTTGTGGCCAAGGCACTGGGCACTGTCGTATGCAAACCTCGGCTGGGGCAGATCCCGGAGAGGTCAGGGGTCAAAAGAAAATTTTTATTCTAGACATCAGAAAGCTGCTCTAGGGTTGCGGTGATGCCTGTTGAGTTCGAAGTTCGTAGCAGCATAATGTTGTACTTTATGCCATGTGGAGAAAGGTGAACCTCTGAGATATTTAAATAAGCAAAGCTATAAGCCGCCATTGGGTTACCCTGGAAACAGACTGGACAAGGGCTTCCAGGCACTAGCTCCCCAGGTTTCCAGAGCAGAGGCATTGGAGAATGCTGACAAAAGAAAGGAAAGACTCCCATCAAAGGACGTGAGGACCACAATCCACCCTCCAACGCAAGGAAGGAGGCACAACAATCCTCGAGCRAGTTAGGGGGCAGTGAAGGTACCTTGATTTTATCCAGTGATTGCACTGTTTTATCGCAAACAAAGGCAGTTCACACACCTCGAGGTATGGAAGTGGACGGTTTAAAACTCTAGATCAGAAGCTGCAAAACGGAAGGTCTGGTGGCAGAGACACACAGTCACCGCCTGGTGGCAGCATATAGCCAAGCTAAAGACTGAGTGTGTGAGAGTGTGTGTGTGTGTGTGTGTGTGTGTGTGTGTGTGTGTGAGTGTGTGAGAGGGTGTGTGTGTTGTGTGCATCAAGGTTGTGTGACAGCCAGCGCATTGGTGAAGGTGGGGGCTGTTTGTTCAGGGAAGCGAGGGAGAGGAACAGAACCGTAATCCCCAGGTCAGTCCCCAAGCGCCTCCTCTTAGCTCCCCTTCATTAAGCCCTGGGAGCTCCCCTGTGACCTTCCTACATGGTGGATATCTGGGGTTCCCTTTGGTGACATTTTTCTCATTTTTCCCAAACCTAAACAATAAAAGGGCATATTTGTCCCAACAACAGTCATGGACTCATACTAAAGCCTCCTGTGAACCAATGCAATGCAAAAGTGGTGAGTGACTCCCTAAAACACTGATTTTCAGCCTCTAAAAAGTCAACATTAGTGATGACAATAAAGGTGTGTGTTGACAAGCCTAGCTATTCAGATATTCAGAAGGCATGTCTGAGACATGTCCACCCCATGGGCAGCAAACACAACCCCAGAAGGAGAGGTTGGGGGTCCCTTTACCCTACTGTGGTGGCAGACAGACTTTCCTCTGGGACCTGAAGACTCAGATTCCTGAGCCAGTTTTCTCCTGATGGACTTAGGACTGTCACTAACTCTTGGACCATGCAGTTTACTCCCCGTAAAGTAGAGGTTCATTGGGTTTGGTTCTGTGGTTGCTGGGTTTGACCCCGGGAATGATCTCGTCTCTGCTGGTTCGGAAGGATGGCCAGGTAAGACCGCACGGATCAAAGCAGCCATTCCACATCTGGGGAAGGCAAATGTGTGGGTGCCACTATGTCAGAGCAGCATCTGGGATGGGTCTGTTTGCCCCTCCCCATCCTGCTTCTTAAAGAACCTAACTGCCACCTCRCCTGGGCAGTCACTCTGGGTGAAATGAGTGAATCTTCCCAAGCCCAAGTTGCTGTGTCTTCTGAACCAGCAGGGAAGGGGCCAAGGGAAGAGACCGTCCCCAGGTTAGAGCCAATAACCACCCACACAGAAACAAACCAAATCATCTCTACAGTCAGAAACTTCAGTGATTATACGATCTGGCAAGTTAAAACTATCATCAATTCAGTTTCCACCCAAATAGTCGCTGAGTCCTACCTACAACCTGCAGCCTGCCTCTTTCCTGGTAGCCTCCTTGGGTCTGTGACATCCAGAYCCTCCTAWYCCTGAGAGGCTTTACAAGTTGCCTTCCAGCCACAAGGCTAGTCTCATAGCATCCCTTGAAGYACTGGTGAGCCTGGGYGCCTTAATATTCCCTTCCGGAGTCCCGCAATACGATGAGGAAATTTCCTATTTTGGAGCATCTGGAGGAGGGGRACTGGCATGAAGACCATCCACAGGCACTGTGAGTAAGCAGGGAATTCATTGTTCAACAGCCCCCAGACGAGGGAATGGGCAGAAAGCGACTTTCTGGATTCCTAAAGAGTYCTGCCCGMAGTTTTGTGAATGAGTCCCGGTGCTAAAGTGGAAAAAAACAGGTCTTGGGCCACTGTGACTGCAACACCCAGGAGGAGAATCAAGTAGCTGCAACAGAAATGTCCTTGGATCTACATGCTACAAAGGTAGATGAGCAGATGTGTGCGGTGTGTGTGTGTGTGTGTGTGTGTGTGTAGTCAGCAGCTGGGTTGTCTGTTTGTTTGGGGAACTTGTTGATTAGGATTTGAGACAAGGTCTGCCTGTAATTCAGGCTGGTCTTAATCCTCCTGCCTCAGCCTGAGTGTAGGAATTATAGCATGAGTAGCCTCGGGCTGCTTTGTTAGCTAGCTCCTGGATCTGCGCATGGGGCAAACAGCCTGAGAGGCCAAAAGGCTTGYTGGAGGCGACCCGGAACTACGGCGTTAGAGACAGGCCTGGTTTACATAGGTATGAACTTTGTGTTCTATAGGTTGTTATGTGGCATTTGGGGACATGAACCTCTGTTTAACAGCAGACAGCAACAACATSCACAGGGCTGTCATGAGGATTCATTTAGGGAAATGTCCTGATGGTGTGGGTTCATGCCTTCTTCCTCACAGCTCCGGCAAGCCATGGCTCATCTATGAAGAGCTTCCAAGCGGGCTTCTTCCTCTCCCCAAAGGTGCTGGCAAGGGGCTGCCAGTCAGCCTGCACCTCCTGTTTTATGGACTCCTTGTGGTATTGACTTTCCCATAGGTTCATGCATAGGAAACCAGACTCCCTTCCCTTGCAGGCCCTGAAAGGGTGGCAGGACTCAGCTTAGCCCTCCTGGAACTCCCCCATCCATCAAACTGACCGGATGATGGATATTGATCTTGTCTTTCTTGAATCTATCAAGTGGACCCAGAGGGAAAGAGCCCTAAGTCCTGGGTGCATTTCAGAATGCTTAGCACTTCATAGTACATGACAGGAACACATCATGTACTATGTTTGGCGGTGCCCTGACCCCCAAAGGGTGCTTGGAAGATCTACGAGGGTGTTTTGGATTRTTGCCACCAYGGAGGAACATGGGTTTCAACGAACTCTAAATTGTCAAGCTGAGGAGATGGTAAAGCACCTACTGTGAAAGCAGGAGGAGGAAGAACCCACATGAAAGCTGCATGTGGTCTCCTGCATCTGTGGCCCTAGGAAAGGGAGGCAGAGACAGACAGATCCCCAGAGCTTGCTTGTCAGGTGGTCTACCAATCAGTGAGCCCGCTGAGGTCAAAGTCAGACCCTTCAGAAGATGATGACCTTTGACTTCCACAGGCACATGTACAGACACACACACACACACACAGAGAGAGAGAGAGAGAGAGAGAGAGAGAGAGAGAGAGAGACAGAGAGACAGAGAGASAGAGAGACAGAGAGACAGAGACAGAGAGACAGAGACCGGGGGAGGGGGGAGGGCTAGATTTGTTTTTAATACATTTTGTATATTGAATCCAAAGAATTCAAAACTGTATGAGGTTGTAAAGAGAAGTTTCATCATTTAAGAAACTCCAGGTGCCAAGGCCAACACTAAGTCTATGGAGCTGAGTCACCAAGACAACAGACACATGTCCATCAACGTGTGAGGCTATGACGCTGGTGGTGGCTCTGAGTGTAGTTGCTATTTCACATGTCTTCACATGCAGACATGCCTATTCACATGTCTTCACATGCAGACATGCCTAGGCATGTCTTCTCCGCTTATTTTTCTTATACAGCTCAGTTAAGGCAATGTAGGGAAGCCAACGGGTTTCATGTATGTTATACCACACATAAATTGCAGGTCAAACAGCAAACTGCAGTCAAACAACAATGTTGTGAAACATTGTTATAAGAAGAGCCCATGGAAACTGGCAGGGCTGAGAGCTTCTTGACCACAAGGCCATGCTGTCAAGACGAGTGGCTTCCAGGCAAGCAGTGGAGGAAGTTGGAAAAAGGTCTCTCTTGTTATGACACATGACTGCAGCCCTGTGCTATTGCAACACGAGCTCTTCACTGGGTGCTTGCAGAGATAACGGGGCCTTTTGGGGGCCTTTCCTCCCTTTGGCCTAGAATGAAGAAAGCCATTTCTCAGCAAGAGGGTGAAAGCAGAACGAGGCAGAGCTACTTACAGAGGTCTTCTGTGGCTGCTGGGGCGAAGGCAGCCATGGACTCATAAAGCTCGTCGTCACAGCCAGGGTTGAGGGAGCATTTCATCAGCAGGTCTGTGGACAGGTGGGCCATGGACTCGTACACATCATCAGCCTCCTCGCCGTGCATCAACTCYTCTTTAATGTGAGTCTTCAGCATGTCCACAGTCTCCTGTGAGAGAAGACGGGCCCATTGCACACTGGGGAACCTGGCTAGCCGGGCAGACTCAGGCCCCGAGCGGACTTGAAGTGGGCAAAGGGTGTGGTCACRGATCAGGGTTATAATTGTTTACAGGTATTGGCGGGTATTCCCTCCCCGCCTGGCAGAGAGCTCTAACCTTTGTATCTTCCTCTAACGCTAATTACAGAGTTAAGGAGTTATATCCTGTTTAGATCTTCAGGAGTCAGGGAACATAAATAAAAACTACGCCTCATGAGTACCTAGTAAGAGTCAGGCTCAGCACCAGGCACAAACYGGCACCCACCTCCTTCGGAAGCCCCGCCTCTCCCTCATTTTCACRTGGAAACACAAAGCTCAGAAAATCTAGCCCTCCCTGCAGGGCTCACAGTCTMGGTTTTGGTCCTAATAAMAGCCAGGTGARCCCTCAATGAGAAACAAATGACATGGAGGGCCACACAGAGCACAGCGTACACAAGTGTGCCTGCATTTGTGCAAGCAGGCATCCCCCGGGGATGTCTTCACCCCTGCACCTTCTGGAAAGTTTATCCAAATGCCTGCCGATTTCTAGAGTTTTCTCCCCCAGTTTCAACATTCTAGATGTCCCCAAAGACAGAGGGGCCTTACATAAAGGGCCCTTGAKGTCAGAAAGGCTCACCCTGTCCCTCTGCCTTCAGATAGTATGAAGCTGAGGACTGACTTCCTAGAGACCTGTGAACAGCTTTTCCTGGCCAGACAGTGTGGTGTGTGTCCCAATCCTTACCTCTGCCTCAAACCACAGACAGCTCCCTTCTTCCTCATTAACACCTGGCAGAGGCCACCTATGATTGACACTGTTAGTTCCTGAATCCATTAACAGTTTCTTGGTGTTTGGGATTCCAGGCTTAGCATTTGGCAAATAAATAAAATGTGCACTACTTATAAGTCAGTGGTTCTCAACCTTCCTAAAGCTGTGACCCTCTAACCTGCTCCTCATGTTGTTGTGACCCCCAACCATAAACTTATTTTCAGTGCTACTTTATAACTGTGATTTTACTACTGTTATGMTTCATAATGCAAATATCTGTATTTTCCAGTGGTCTTAGATGATCCCCGTGAAAGGATTGTTTGACCCCCGGGGTTGAGCACCACTGTCATAGGCCATAAGCAACACGTAGGGGCAGCCTTTGGCAGCAAGGCTAAAGTTGTGTTGGCAGAGGTGACTTACCCAGGAGTCCAAAAAATATGAGAAATGTGAGCCAGATTAAAGCTCAAGGCACTCTGGAAATAACACTTTAACCTCCCCTGATACTCAGAGCAGGATAACAAGCCCCGACTATAGCAGCAAACTAGGTTCAAGTCCCATCTCCACCTTGGCACAATCACCTTGGCTTTCTATGTCCTTGTCCTTGACTATAAAATGAAGGTCTTGGTCCCTTCAACTTCAAAGGAGTGTGATGAAAGTTAAATGGGGCTTTGCTGACAGACAGAGCTTTGGAGATTAGTCTCAGCYCCAAACGCRGAGTGGCCAAATGACCAATCYAAAAATGATATGCTGGGTTTAGCACATTTGYGATTTCAAACTAAAGCCGAGTAAAAACTCTTSAGAATATGAGTGCCTTTGTGCCCATTTATGCCAGTGAGGACCCCAAAAAGGTTTTAAACTATTCTGAGTGTTTGAAATACCTACATGTCCCCCAAAGCACAGGGACTCTCTTCACCCCTTGGCTTCACCGTCTTCTGGATTCTCTATCACAGAGCAGAGTTAAGTTTCTGAAGACGTGTCAGGCTCACTCCTGTCTGGAGGTAGCAAGCAAGACCATATTAGTCTGGCTTATTCTAGGGGTCACAGCCAGATGAGCTAGTCTCGGGGGTCCTTGGTGAGTTTAAAAAGGAGGAACACCTAAARGGGGTGGAATCCAGAATAGCTTTCCTCCAGGACAATAGAAATAGCCCTGGGCAGGTGATGAGACAGAGCGGGACTCAGACACCRGTGACCAAGAACGACCTTCCAAGAAAGCTGTGTGCATCCAACTGTCTTAAGTTCAGATMCAAGCAGAGGCTCAGAGAGAGACAGGGAGTGAGATCTCCAAGACACCTTGATACCTCCTCCGAGCAGCACCTTATGATGGCCTTAGCTATTAAAGAACCAATTCTAACACAGTTTACCTGGGCCCAA
>BDUI01002017.1:127105-137591 GCA_002335545.1 Apodemus speciosus
TGTCCTGGAACTCACTCTGTAGACCAGGCTGGCCTTGAACTCAGAAATCTGCCTGCCTCTGCCTCCCAAGTGCTGGGATTAAAGGTGTGCACCACCACTGCCCTGCAAACAGGTTACCTTTAATTGACACCACTTCGACCAAGGTATCAAGGTCACCGCAAAGAAATAGCAGAAGCAAGACCCAAGCAGGAGGCCTGGCAGATGTACCCACCATACCTACAGCCACCAAAGATTCTCCCTCCTATCCCTGCTCCCCAGTGGGGAACCTGGATTCCATGTCTTCCAAAGCATAGAACATTCTAGAAAGAAGCTTTAACCCATCCCATCTTAGAAATCTGGTTGATCTAAACCAAGAAATATGTCCAAGTCTGGGGATTGAATCCAGGGCCTTGCACATGCGAGGACATACTTTATCCCTGAGCTAGAGCCCCTGTGGACACCAGAGCTTCTCAGAGAGCTTTCTCCATTTTATAGCACGATGACCAATGTTCAAATTTAAAATACATCGCCTGGATCTAGAACGTGGCTCTGTAATTCCTCTCTCCGCCTTGTCAGAACACATACCTTCAGAAATGGCCTTCCTCACGGCCGCCAGGTAGGTCTCGGGCTCATCGTCACAAGTCAGTTCCTGCCAGTGCGCCCAGTCGGGAAAGAAGGCCTGGAAGTCCTCATCGCCTGGCTGCACTCCGCACAGCAGCCGCACCACACGCTGCGGCGGGTGGCAGGCACGCTGCAGCATTGGCAACAGTCCTGGCTGGCCGAAGCATTCCACCAGCCCCACCGACAGAAGCACCAGCACGCATCGCGCCTCCCGGAAGACCCACAGGTCCTGGGCAGAGAAGGAGGCATCCGGGACCAGCCGGTAAGTCTGCATCTTCTGGCTACGGACCTGCCGGCAGGACACGAAAAGATCCTGTAGGTACTGGCACCATTCCTCGGCATCTGGGCTGTAGAAGATGAGGATGTCGCATCCTCGGCCCCTCCCTGCAAGAAGGAGACAGACAGAAGCTCATTAATGCCTGCTCCTTCTAGGAGGCTCTCTGAAATTCTGGAGATACACCATCCAACGCGGCCAGGCTCCACAACTTGCTAGCTCTACCTGAAGCATTGGTCCAGTCCTTTTCCCTACTTACAGCCCATCAATGTGCCAGACATACCACACTCTTCACCCAAACACTTCCGACTATTCTGGATCACAGAAGCTACTGCGTCACTCACACCCTGCCCAGCCCTTAGCCCCAAGAGCTGCTCTGCTCTAGCAAAACAGCAAGCACTTACATAAAGTCTGTGCTATTCAAGCCTTCGTCCACACACATTGCTGGTAAATTCCTTTCATCCCCACAGCATCCTTGGACCGTAGGTACCATTACTAGCCCATTGGAAAGATGGGGGAGGGATGTCAATGTGGCACGTTTAGTAACTTAGCCAGGGCTCACAGTGGTAGCCAGTAGCTGAACTGTTTGATGTGCCCCTGAAACGTGGTTCTATTTCAAATACAGAGGTCAGAAGCATAGGAGTGGAATCAGACTTGAGGGTTAGAAGCTGGCTCTGCCAACTCAATGCAGAGCTCTAGGAAAACGACTAACACGTCCTGTGCCTCAGTTTATTCATCTGGAAGTAGAAACAGAATGGCCATTTTTATGTGTATTTCGGGTCAGGCACTCAGCACAGAGCTTGAAATATTTAAAAAAAAAAAAAAAAAAAACAGTCAAGAGTTGGGAGCCGGTGTCATGATCCTCACACTGACAGTGTGTCGTGTAAGTGGAAACAGGATGAAGTGATGCTCTGAGCTACACCACACGGATGCCAGAAACAAACAGAGCAGGGGTGGGGTCGCCTGGTCCATTGTACCCCTCATTTGCAGAGGAAAGAAACACTTTGGGAAGATGAAGGGGCTCGTTCAAGCTCACACTCAGTAAATTACCTGCAGGGCCAGGGCTAACACTCAGGGGAGCTCCCAGCTCAACCCTTGGCCCTAGCCTCCTACACTTCCTTCTAACAGAAAACAAGCAGAGAATATTTTAAAAGAGTCGAGTCACATTTTCCAATGATGAAAGAAGGTAGGCTCCTGACATTGCTGTGACCACTGTCCCAAGCTATCACCTCACCACTGCTTTACTATCCTCTTCTGGAAGGGACATGCCATTGATGATGAGCACGAAGTGTCGGTTCATCCTACAGAGAAGCAGGGGTCCATCTTCCCCGTTGGAGAAGGGCCTGGACTGTTAGTGAAACAGGAATCTAAGTTGTGGGTTTATAATTGAATGTCAGCGCTGGAAGTGTTAAGATATCTCAGCATGCAAAGGTGCTTTTGAACACCTCGGCCACCTGAGTACAATCCCCAGAAGGGAGAGGGACAGAATCAATGCCACAAAATTGTCCTCTGGCCTCCACACACACACACACCATGGTATGCTTGTACTGACAACATGAATGTACACACAATAAACATAAATAAGTAAATGTCGCCTCTGGTCCATATGTCATTGAGCGGGTCCGGGTAAGGTCAAAGGTAGGATTAGAGTATGTCCCTAAGGCTCTGAGCTCTGGAAAGACCATAGGAGAAATCTTTGGGGGGGGGGCATGTTCCTAGAGAGCCCTTGTCTCCACCTCCCAACAAGTGCCAAGATTTAGAAGTATGTGCCACCATGCCAAGCCAAGTGGTAATGTTTTCAGAAAGAGTAACAAATGGGCAAAGAAGTGAAGGAGAAGAGGAGGATATCTTAAACGTAAGATGCATCATTAAGAACACAAGATTAAGGGCTGGAGAGATGGCTGAGTGATTAAGAACATTTGTTGCTCTTCCAGAGGATGCTGGTTCAAATGCCAGCACCCAGGTCAGGTAACTCAAGGTTCCCTGTAACCACAGCTTAAGGGAATCAGGTGTCTTCTTCTGGCCCCTGCCAACACTGGCAGATATAGATGTGCACACATAGACACATGAAAAAAAATAATTCCTAAAAATTTTTAATTTATTTTTAAAAATAAATTTTTAAAAAATTTAGGAGAAGGAGGAGGAAGTGGCACCAAGGCTAGTCATCCTAGCACCTGACAGCCTGACATTTGGAGGGAGGAGGAAAAGGAAGAGGAAGAAGAGGGGAGATGGAAAGAGGGGGAGGAGGCAAGGCTAGTAATCCTAGCACCTGACAGCCTGACAGGCAGAGGCAGGAGGGTGAGATGTTCAAGTCGAAGCCAGGCAGATGGCTTAGGTAAAGGCACTTGCACCAAACCTGATGACCTGGGTTCAGTTTCTAAAAACTCACATTGTAGAAGAACAAAAACCAACTCCTACAAATCGCTCTCTCCTCTGCATTATCAAAGTTCAAAGCCAACTTTGGAAGCTTCGTCAATGATGGCCTGCGTTGCACGAACCCCTTAGGAAAAAGGTGATGTTGCATGGGTCCTTTGAGGCATTGCCTTAGAAGAAAAGAACAAGCGCCCTGACAACTGTGTCTGTGAGTGACTACTCCAGTCTCATGAGAAAGATTCTTCACCCAGCACTGGCATCACTGAGGGAATCAATATACACATGAGCCTGGTGATTCCCCCATAGCTTTGACTTCTCTCTAACAATTGCTATTCCTTAAATACAGAGTTGCCAGGAATCATTAAGCTCTAATTAATCTTTTCTCCCTGGGCACTGACCTGCCATTTTACTAAGCACCTCGGTGCACTCTCTCACTCCATCCTCAAGATAAGTCCGGGAGCACAGACTCTCAAGTGCTGACAGACAGTACTTGAACTCATTCTTCATGAACTGCTGCTAAGGGCGAACCCTGAGGACCACACCAGGTGCTAACCACACTGATCCCGTTGCCTGCAGAACCCCACCCCACATGCCGAATTTCTAAGGTGCACTCTATTTTAAAGGTCAAAGAAATGCAAAATATAATTCAGAAAATATTGGGAGGCAGAGGCAGGCTGATTTCTGAGTTCGAGGCCAGCCTGGTCTACAGAGTGAATTCCAGGACAGCCAGGGCTGACACAGAGAAACNAAAAAAAAAAAAAAAAAAAAAAAAAAAAAAAAAAAAAAAAAAAAAAAAAAATCAGAAAATATAACTAAAACACATCTAGTGCCATTGGTTTGAAATACTATTTTCTAATTTGAAAAAAAAAACCAGGGATTCTTAGAGAAATGGTAGGTTCTCCCAGTGATTCTAGTAATGTGTATTTCAGACAGCAGGAAGTGTATGCTGAGCCCACAACATCTCATGTGTCCATAAATAAGGATGTTCTCAAGAAAAAAAAAAGTGAGGAAATGAGAGCCAGTTGGAGAAGCCCCCACAGTCATTTATTTATTTATTTATTTATCCACATAAATAAGGATGTTCCAAGCAGGAGCATTGTGGGAAAGAAAACAGATGACACAAGAAGACACTACAAGCCAGAGCATGTAATAAATGCCCATCATCCCTACAGAGTAACAGAATTGGTGACTGGGTAAAGAAACCGAACAGAGGCTGGGTACTGTAGCGCAGCACTGAGGCACAAGGTCCTTACWTCAATCTCCAGCACCAAAAACTAGTAGAACAATAAAAATTAAAAACTGGGGTGGGAGGTAAACACAGATAACCTAYGCATACAAAGCCCAAGAGGGCCACACCCTGAAGGAAACACAAGATGTCTCTTCATAAATGCGTGCTGCACCTAGAGATTTCTTTTCAAAGAGCCCAATATGGAAAGACAGAAAAAGTCACTTCGCTATGCACAAACTTGGCAAATACGGCCTCTACTCCATAACCAAGATCACCAACAACAACCAGGAAGAGTGTTAATAGTCYGTGCTCTTAAAACTAAGAATGGTACCTCACACGTGAGATCCTCCCAATCTAATCAATAGAAAACCATCAGATAAATCCAACCATGGGATACTCCTCAAAACTCACGGACTTGCCCTTTCAAAGAGGATTATGGGGTTGGAAGGAGAAAGTAGGGACTCCGGGACAAGTTGTGGGTGATGAATATAATCAAAACACAGTGTATGGGCATATGAAATTCTCAAAGAATCAATGAAAATATTGCAGTCTTCAAAGACTGTCAAGGATTTTGAGAGTTGGCTCAGCAACTAAGAGAGGATCAGGGTTCAGCGCCAGCATCCACACGATAGCTCACATCTTCTGTCGCTCCGGTTCCAGGACAACTGATGCCCTCTTCTGACCTCCTCTGGCATCAGGCATGCACATGGTGCTCATACATACACTCGTACAAGACACTGATACACATAAAGTCAATCTTTTAAAAAGAATTGTCAAAGGTGATCAAAATCTAGGAAAATATGATAAAATTGCAGCTGAAAGGCACCGAAGGAGGCCTCACTAATAAACGAAGTGTGGTGAGGCCTGTGGGAACCTAGGACACCGTGTGCAAACCAAAGGACTTACTGGAAAGTAGAATGGAGAAATAACCCAGCACCCAACCCTTGGGAAGCTGAGGCAAGAGAAGCAAGAGTTACAGACTCCACCCGGCAACATACAGTGAGTTCCAGGCTAGCCTGAGCTATATGATGGCATCCTGTCTTAAAGGTACCCTCCACTCCAAATAATAATTATCAAATCACTAATTTCAGTAAATATATTATATAATGTAAGTTTCCAATAAGAAGGAAGGTTTGGAATATGTAGGAACTCTCTTTATCAGTGGCTCTCAACTTTCCTAATGCTACAGCCCCTTAATACAGTTCCTCATAGTGTGACCCCCCCAGCCATATAATTATTTTTGTTGCTACTTTATAACTGTAATTCTGCTACTGTTACAAATCGTAATGTAAATATCTGTTGTTTTCCAATAGTCTTAGGTGACCCCCGTGAAAGGGTCATTTGACCCCCTAAAATGGTCATATCCCACACAGGTTGGGAACTGCTGCTCTAATGGTTTTGGTCATCCTCCTGAAAAATCTAAATCTTTTCTGAAATAAGCTCATTAAAAAACACAGTTGAGGGCCGGGAGAGATGACTCAGCGGTTGAGAGCACTAACTGCTCTTCCAGAGGTCCTGAGTTCAAATTCCAGCAACCACATGGTGACTCACAACCATCTGTAATGGGATCTGATGCCCTCTTCTGATATGTCTGAAAACAGAGACAGTGTGCCCACATACATGAAATAAATAAATAAATCTTTAAACACACATACAAATACACATACACACACACACACAAAATCAAATACAGAAAACAGCTGTTTAAAGTGGCTTATTGAACCCAACCCCCATTAAGCAAGAATATTTGAGAAGGAAGTAGTTAGTGCTTCAGTTAACTTAATATCATGACCCCCCTCTCTGCGCGCGTGCGTGTGTGTGTGTGTGTGTGTGTGTGAGAGAGAGAGAGAGAGAGAGAGAGAGAGAGAGAGAGACTTGGATCACTATCATAAATGGAAGAATATCTGCTCGCCACTATCATAAATGGAGGGACATCTGCCCTCAGTGTAAATGATGGCAATTAAATTTACCATCCGGAAGACTTCAGGGTCACTGAAACCAAAAGCTGGAGCAGCTGTTAAAAAAAAAAAAAAAAAGTCCAAAGTGGAAGTTCAAGTTCCTCCCTGGCCTGCCAGGAGCGCCACGGGGCTATCTGCTCTGTCAGCAGCTCTCCTGTGTGGGGCACATGCCCTTTCTTCCCCAGTAGTTCCTTTGCTTTAACCCAGAAGTCATTGCTCGTCATTCTAAATTACTTCTCTCTTTCTCCTATTCTGTAAGAGAAACAATGCTTGAGCCAGCAAGGAGCCCATAAACCCTGGCAGAGCTGAGAAAGGGGCTTTGTTCTCCAGTAGCTCAAAAAACAGGTTTGGCTAACGGGAAAGGGCAATGGTTTAGGGACAGGAAGGGGCCGGCTAGCCACAGAGGGGAGTCCCAGTTGGGGGAGGGAGAGCTGAAAGAGAGATGACACTGAATGATTCAGAAATCATCTGAGGAAAGAACGAGAAGAGGTGACCGGCCTCACATGACCTTGGCGCCCTGTCCGTTGGAAGTAGAGCCCATGTTTGAACCCGTGCGCCATGTTGTTTGTTTGTTCCTGTTGTATGTGTGTGTTCACACAGTGTGTGTTCATGAAGTGTGGAGGTCCAGGAACAACCTGAAGGATTTGGTTCTTCCCCTCTACCATGTGGGTCCCCGGGATCAAACTCACGTCATCAAGTTTGGTGGCAAACACCCTCGCTAGCTAAGCCGTGTTGCTGACCCTGCGCTGCTACAAAGCCAGGAATAATGGGAGGACTTGGACAGCAGGAGCTGGTCGGGGTCTGAGAGCTTTCCTCAGGTTCTTGGGGGCCAAGACCTGGAAAGGTGCTCTGGTCTTCACCAGCTGCAGACTTTGGGGAAGTCCCGGGCGCTTTCCTTACTCTCTCTGGTAAATAAGAGAAACTATTCGTGCACAGGCTGGTTGCCTCTCATCTCAAGCTTGCTCTCAAGGCCAAGGAGCCAAGATTCTCCATGATTTCAACAAGCAAAACACGTCAGAGAATGGAAGAGGAAGACTGACGCTCACCCTCTAATGGCAGGAAATTTAAGAAGACCAGAGGATTGGGCTCCAGTTGAGTGGACCTTGAACACGTCGTGCAGTGTGAAGGAAGTCAGTCACTAAAACCACAGACTACAAAATCCCATTCATGCGTAAGCCCAGGCCAGAGCAATCTAGAGGAAATAAATACTGGAGAGGAGGTGAGAAGAGGAAAGACCTCTTTTTTTTTTTTTTTTTTTTTTTTTCGGTTTTTCTAGAGACAGGGTTTCTCTGTGTATGTAGCCCTGGCTGTCCTGGAACTCACTCTGTAGACCAGGCTGGCCTCGAACTCAGAAATCTGCCTGCCTCTGCCTCTGAAAGACCTCTTTTTGAGTTGATAATAACATTTTCTCAGAGTCACATAAAGTCACTCACAGCGCTCTTTCAGGCATGTCCAATCAGTAGCCCATGAGCCGAATGTGTCCCAGGATAGCTATGAATGTGACTCAACTCATTCCTAGATGACGTCATGCCGCAGTATCCAAAGCTAGACACACAGCATGTTGAGTAAATACATTATAAGATCATTTTTAAAATCAGGACGCTATACAGGATGATGGCGTGTTAGCGGGAAGTAAGGCTTTCCCCTATGACCTGCCCTCAGGACTACTTACAAGTAGAGCCAAGCGCCGGGGAGCCCAGGGGGAGCCCGTCTCACACCCCCTGGCATGCTGTCTCACCACCGAGGACAGTGAGAGGTTTAGATAGCTTTTTTCACTACCCCAGCTTGTTGGATTAGAGTCTTCATCTGAACCTGAGTTCACCCTTCAAGCCTAGCCCCTTCAGCTATCCCCCTTGGAGCCAGCCTCCTAGACACTGCACAGGGAGCGCAGGTTGCTCAAAGGCTCCCCAGTTTGCTGTTCTCTAGTGCACAGCAGCCCAGAGCCTGTTCCATCCAGGAAAGAAGACGTACGGGAAGTTAGCCAGCTTATTTTCTCCTCTCCCCAAACCCTCCACCCAGCCAGCCACCATAGCCCTGTATCTTAAACACCTAGTATAGACCCCTTACCTGGGACATTCTCCTCCCCAACACCCTGCCTTCCCTCCCTTCAGGACTTGCTTAACTGCCCCATCCGATTTCCCGACACACCTACCATGATATTTTTATTAAAAGAGCTGTTGCCTCCCCTGTCCTCCCAGTTACATGGCTCTTATCCTCCTGTCTCCTGAAAGCTCCTAAGCACTCACTGCAGTGCCTGGAAACAGCACGCGTCAATGAATGTTTGTGGAGAGAATGGACCCCGACCCACAGCACGGCATTATCTAACCCATAGTGCCTGGCTAGGGAGCCACGGGCATTGATGGGCCTCCCTCCCAACCCCTCCAATCATCTGTACCACCAAAGCCTTTTCTACCCTCGTTTCAAAGTACCATGACCTAAAGCTTAGCCAATCTGGAGAGAGTTGGCTGTAACAGCCACTCCCTTCCTTCCCAAACACTGGCTTTCCCCAACCCACTACATGATCTTTCTCAAGAGATGTCATCTCTGGCTTTCATTATCTCTCTAAAAGCATCAGACTTGGGCTAGGTAAACACAAGTAAGCCAAACCGAAAACACGGCCACTCCCTCTTCTCATCTAGCAATCCCCCCATTTACTTACTGCTTTCTTTCACACCACCAAAACTCTGTGGTGAACAGAGACCAGACTGACCTGGTTATCACCAAGAACCTAATATGCCTAATATCCACTGAGGCACGTAGGCAGAGCTCATTAACTGTCTCTCAACATGATCATTACATGGTTTGTCCTGGACCTCAGCAAGCTAAGGACTTGCCAAGTGTATTTGCCCATGAGCTAGAAAGCAACCCAAGACCAACCAAGAAGAAACTTCTGGCACCTTCTGATGGGGAGATTTGCCCACCAATTTCCAATTACCCCTGGATACGAAAGTTCCGTAGAGAAGAGAGTAAGAGTAAAATTAAAGGAGTGTGGTTTCGGTTTTTACCAAAATTCCAGAGAAGAAATACAATCGCGGTGGACAAAGGGGGCTTCTGAAGCTGTCCCTGGACCACCTCGGGACTGCCTGGGCGCCCCCTATTGGTTGGATAAGACCCTAAGAGAAGCATCTGGCCTCTAGGAGAATCCGCCCTCCACCTCCTATCAACTSTCTGAGTACTCAAGAGTTACAGCTGAGTAGTGTCTGGCTAAGCAAGAACTGGGAGGGAGAAAAGAAGACTTAGAAACTGGGATAGGGCGAGCCCCAGGCAGGAGCTAGRGAGAAAGGTGCACAGCCCGGTTAGGGGAAACGTGAGAAAGTACAGAGGGGAAGTTTGCGACAGAGACCGGAGAAAAGACCGGAAAGAACACAAGATCCCCTCACTAAAGACTAGAGAAGTGGGGAGAAAGGTCTCAAGGCCGGGAGGGTGGTGTCAGAGAGCCCCAGGGACCGGGGGCGCACGAGCCAGGAGCCGGGAGCTGGGGAGCGCTGCGCCTGCTACCCACCTGAGGCTGCCATGCCGTCGCGGGAGCAGCTCGCATCCCCGGCCCGCACGGGAGCACGGTGTCCGGCGCCCGCAGCCACGGGGGGCGACGTCGCTGGCGCGGGGCAGAAGCGGAGCCCAGCTGTGCTCAGGACAGTGGCGACTCTGGCGCTTCCTCMTGCCGGGCAGCTGGGACTCGCACGGGGGCGTGTCCATAGGGTCTGCCCCGCCTGCGGGGCTCCGCGTGGCACCTGCACGCGCGGCGGTTGGGGAGGGGAAGTGAGAAGTCCACAGGACCAGCCGCCAGCTCCCGACGACGACGACGACGACGACGACCCCCGCTCGTGCCACGTGCGTCCCGTGCCTCAGGAAAGCAGGCAGCCACCTCGATGTCCTCCAAAGAGCAGCCTGAGGAGCTGGAACTGGGGGAGGGTAGGAGAGACGAGGTGGGGAGGCGTAGCACAGCTGTCCCAACCACCTCGTCCCTTGGGACTTGTCCTTGAGACGCTGCCCCCAAGAATGGGGAGGGCCTGCAGGAAGGGGAAGGAGGAGCACCTGGCCCGAGGGTCTTGG
>BDUI01002018.1:84327-98572 GCA_002335545.1 Apodemus speciosus
CCTTCTGTACACCATTGCCCCTGCTGTCCTCATGTCCCTAGGTCCTTCCTAGCTTCTCTGTGGGAAGTTCTGTGATGTTCCATCTGGATGAACTCTTGCCTCGTCATTGACTTCCATCACCATCGTCGTCTTCGCTTTCCTTCCTACCCTCTTCTACCCACTCTTTCTTTTAACAGGGTCTCACACAGTCCAGTGATTACCTTCATCACCTGATCCTCCTGCCTCCACCTCTCAAGTGCTAGGATTACAAGCACCTACCATCTTGGCTTGGGTTTCCATTGTTTTGTTTTGTTTTGTTTTGTTTTGTTTTTTGAGACAGGGTTTCCCTGTGTGGCCCTGACTGTCCTGGAACTCACTCTGTAGACCAGGCTAGCCTCGAACTCAGAAATCCACCTGCCTCTGCCTCCCAAGTGCTAGGATTACAGGTGTGCGCCACCACTGCCCAGCAGGTTTCCATTTTTTTCTAAACAGCCTCCTGCTGTCTTCTATGCTATAGGCTGTTTTTTTTCTAGTTAATCCAGCGTCATCCTCTGAGATGATCTTGAAATATCCTCTCCTCTGGAAAGTGTCTCAGCCCTTTCCAAGCTCTGTCTAGTGACTTCTGTTAGAACCCCTCCCAGGTGCCCAAGTGCCTCTGTCAGCAGGGTATTCATCAAGCTGGATCTTTCTGCGGCCCTCAGTGACTGTTGGGTTGGACATGGACAGCTAGGAACCCACATGACATCAGAGTTGGCCTCAGTAKATGCTGAGGACAGTGGGTTCCACTGCAGGGTTTTATTTGGGGGCCTTTTTGTTTAGGTTGTCCTGACTTGGTTTGCTTTGGTTTGGTTCGGTTTGGTTCTGTTTGGTTCTGTTTGGTTTGGTTTTGAGTGCTAGGGCTCAAACTCAGGGTATCATACATGCTAGACAAGTACTCCACCATTGAGCTACACCCCAACTATTTGGTTTTGGGGTTTGTTTGTTTTCCATACTAGGTTTAGTATGTAGCCCATGCTGGCCTCAAACTCATGATCCTCTTGCCTCGGTTTCCTCAGTGTTGGGATTACATGTGCCCCACCATGCCCAGGCTATACGTTCTCAGCGTCCTGCTCTGCTCCCAGGGCTGAGGCTTGGAGCTGGTTTGCCAGCTGTCCCTGAGTTCACCTGTTCTCTCTCTCTCTCTCTCTCTCTCTCTCTCTCTCTCTCTCTCTCTCTCTCTCTCTCCCCCCTGCAGCCTACATGAAGAGGCGGCACAGCTCTGTCAGTGACAGTCAGCCTTGTGAGCCCCCCCCTGTGGGTATCGACTACAGCCAGGGCGCCAGCCCCCAGCCACAACACCAGCTGAAGAAACCTCGAGTGGTGCTGGCTCCAGAGGAAAAGGAAGCGCTAAAGCGAGCATATCAGCAGAAGCCATACCCGTCACCAAAAACCATCGAGGAGCTGGCCACACAACTCAACCTGAAGACCAGCACCGTCATCAACTGGTTCCACAATTACAGGTAGAGCCCTGTCCAGACCGCACCTGACAGCACATGCAGCCTCAGCCCCTGAGGGGAGACCCAAGGCCAAAACAGTATGCAATGCAAACGGGGCTGGCGTCCCAGCGTGCATGTGCGCGCTYGCTCGCTCGCTTGCTTGCAATTTGTGAGGGCAGAGGACAACTCCCAGGACTTAGTTCTCTTCAGCCACCTTACAGGGCTCTGGGATGCACTCAGTTTGTCAGGTCTGTGTGCACATTGCCCTGCCTGCCGGTTCACCCTGCTGGCGGTGCCATCTTCACTTTAAACAGGATCCCACTCACTGTATAGCTTTGGCCTAGAATTTGCTATGTAGACCAGGATGACCTTGAACCCAGAGATCTGCCTACCTCTACCTCCCTAGTCCTGGGGTTAAAAGCCTGAAACACCATATCCAGCCCTAGGGACTAGTGGGACCTCTCAGCAGGTAAAGGGGCCTGCCAGGAAGCCTGGCTGCTGAACTTGGTTCCCAGCCCCACAGAGGAAGGAGAGAACTCATCCCTGACGTCACACGTGTGCCATGTACATGCATACCTTCCACCACACCCGCCTCACACGTGCGTGCAAGAGCGAGAACAGGGTCCTTCAGAATTAACCTAGAGCTGGGTGTGGCTTGGAAGTTGAGCTCTTGTCCACAGTCCCCATGAGGAGCCAGGGTGTGGCACAGCGGTACAGCCTGCATGGAGAAGGCCCTGCTTAAATCCCCTGTAAAAGCCTGCTTTCCTGTATAGCTTTTCTAGATATCAAATCCAGGGCTGCAGTGGGRCTCAGTGGGAGAGCTAAGCGTAAGTGTTCCGTCACTAGCTGTCAAGTAAATTAATTAGTTAAAATTTAGAAGATAATATAACCCCAGTACCTAAGAGACATCAGGAGAGTGGAAGGTTTCAGTCTAGCCTGGGCTACAGAGTAAGATCCTATCTCTGAAAGTAAATAAATAAATAAATGTATGTCCTCCAACCAGTGCTCAAGCCCAGAATCACAATTTTACCAAGAAAAGTCCCACATGCCCGCCAAGGCGGCTGGCATATGAGGCCGGGTCCTGCGCTACCCTCCCTTCCACTTCCGGCGTTTACCTCCCTCTGCCTTACCGACAAGAGCAGGCTTCCTTCCCTGCTAAGGCCCTGTAAGAACTGCCATGGCAGTACACACCTGCAAACCTAGCACGTGGGAGGCTGAGCTAGGGAGTTCTAGGCCAGCCTGGGCTACATAGAAAAGCCCTGTCCCAGAGAGAGAAAGCTTGAGAGCAAATGGACTCAGAAGTCCACATCTGTCGATCTAAGCTGTAGTTAGTAAACGGCAGCAGGAAGCTTCACACCCGTCACACTTGCCTCCCTCCTGTGTGCAAGACCTAACTTAGCCACCCCCTGACCTGCCGCCTGCCTGGGCGGAGCAGAGCTAGGCAGCGCAGAGCGAGGTGCTTACCTTGCTGCCCTGAGGCTTGAAAACAGACCATGAGCGGAGCCAGCACCAGGGACCGGCCGGTCCTCCGGTTCTCAGGTTCATGAAGTTACCCGAGGAGAGCTGAAGCACCTGAGTGTTTCTGGACCTATCAGAACCTCACTTTTCTGAATCACAGCTTAAAAATCTTCAGGCCGGGGGCTGGAGAGATGGCTCAGCAGTTAAAGAGCACTGGCTGCTCTTCCAGAGGACCTGGGTTCACTTCCCAGCAACCACATGGCGGCTCACAACTGTCTGTAACTCCAGTTCCAGGGGATCTGATACCCTTACAGGCATGTTTGGACAAAACACCATTGCATAGGAAATAAAAGTTAACAAAAAAACTAATCGAAACTGGGCATGGTAGTCTATGCCTTTGATCCCCACACTCAGGAGGCAGGAGCTGGCAGATCTCTGTGAGTTTGAGGCCAGCCAGTAACTAGAAGATGGGATCCCAATTCTCAGGAAGCTGAAACAATCCTAGGTTCAAGGCCAGCCTGAGTGAGCCACATGACAAATTCAAGACCATCCTGATCTGGGGTTTCATAACAAGGCCTGGTCTCAAAAATAAAATAGGGCTGGGGATACAGCTCAGATGGGAAAAGTGCGCCTCTCTCCCTAGCACCGCATGGACAGGTGTGGTGGCACGCTTGGATCCCCAGCAGTAGGGAAAAGCAGAGCTGCAGGACTGGAGATTCAAGGTCACTGGCTAATTTGCAAGTTCAAGGCCAGTCTGGGATACTCGAGATCTTATCTCAGAAATATTAAGCATGTGGAACATTATTTTAGAAAAATTAAGTATGTGGTAGAGAGAAGGTGGTGGCATCTCAACACAGAAGCAGGGTTTGGAGAAGGGAGATTTGCTCCCGACTGGTCAGGAGTTGCTCCCCGGCTGGCAGTGAGCGTGAGCACAGCAGGAGGTGTGGGCAGGGGTGAGGTCAGGCCGGGCACAGGACCCTCACTGCCTTCGCTGGTGTCTCTCAGGTCTCGGATCCGCAGAGAACTGTTCATTGAGGAGATTCAAGCTGGGAGCCAGGGCCAGGCCGGGGCCAGCGACTCACCTTCAGCTCGAAGTAGCCGCGCGGCACCCAGCTCGGAAGGCGACAGCTGTGACGGCGTGGAAGCCGCCGACGCCGAGGAGCCGGGTGGCAACACAGTGACCACCAAGTCTCAGGGAGGGCCGGCAGAGGTGGCCGCAGCCCCGGCAGACCGGGAAGAAGCGACGCAGCCGGCCGAGAAGGCGAAGGCACAGCCACCATCCTCGGGGACCCCAGGACAGGACCACGGAGAAGATGCAGGCCGGCCGAGGCCGCCTCCCGAGGGCCTCCCCGACGGCCCAGCGCCCGTGCCAAACCTCGCCGCCCCCGCAGCCGGAGAGGACGCCGCTACCTCAGCCACCGCGCCGCAGGCCACGGCCACCGAGGCCCCTGGGGCGGCCAGGGCGGGCCCCGCCACCGCCACTGAGAGGAGTTCTGCGTTGCCAAGCACCAGCGCGCCTGCGCGAAGGCCGAGCTCCCTGCAGAGCCTCTTCGGGCTGCCTGAAGCGGCGGCGGGCGCCCGGGACAACCCGGTGCGGAAGAAGAAGGCTGCGAACTTGAACAGCATCATCCACCGCCTGGAGAAGGCTGCCAGCCGGGAGGAGCCCATCGAATGGGAGTTCTGAGGGCGCCGGGCCTCCGGGCCTGAGCCGCAGGGCCTCGCCCGGCCTGGCCAGGCCTCCTTACCCGCGGGCCGGTCTAGTCCGCACTGGCTGGTAGTGGGCTGGGCAGGCGGGTGCGTGGAGGGCTGTGCGACGGGACCGGCCGCGGGGCCTGGACGGGATGCGCACTTACCGCCCTGCGGGCCACAGGGCAAAATCGCCATAGGCCAAGGTGCATATAGAAACAAAGGAGCATTAAGCCCAATCTATGTCGTGTTTTCAAGGAAGAAAACGGAAATGTGTAGTCAAGCTTTTTTGTACCCTGAAGTGTTTTTTTTTTTAATTGCCCTAAGTGATTTCCACAGGTTCTGGAATAACTTTACAGCTTTTGCCTTGTGCCCTCCTCTTTCGTGTGGGCTTTAAAAAAAAAAAAATCAAACCCACATATTAAAAGGGGGCTTTTTATCTGCCATCTAATGGCTTCAGAGCGATAATACACTATTATCTTCTTAAACCAGGAAGGGGGGGATTTTTTCAGAAAAATTAAAGAAAGTTTTTGTAGCTGTTCAGTTGCCACTAAGAGATTGCACAGTCAAACCGACTCTAAACACACTAGTTTGGATTCCTAAATATTTTCAAGAAAAGAATCTTCTCGTTTGAAACTTTGAATTAAAATAAAACACATTTACTCCACATATTTTTTAACAAAAAAAGAAAAAAGAAAAGTCACATCAGGAAAAATATCTGATTTTGTGGTAGCTGTCGTAGTGTTTTCTTGTACGTAACTAGAATCCTGACATGTAGTGCACATTGATCCATAGCTTTAACTGACTCTGGGCTTTTGCTGGCCAGAGTTTGTTTAATACACTCCATTCTAGGCCAAATCAGGACAAAAAGAAAGATCCGAATCTAGGTATTTTATAATCTGCTTTTTAACCTCTAACCGCAGAGCACGCTGATCAGACCTCATATCTCGGAGGTTTAGGAGACAAGTTAGAACTGTAGCATGTACCGGCTCATTTTGTTTTATTTATGGTGTCTACGTCTGTGTTGGCACGTCTGCGCATGTGCAAGCGTCGGAAGGAAGGAAACATAGGCCCACAAGGTCGCAGCGTCAGTCCCTCCCGTGCAGGCCACCRTCTGCTCCTTTCCCTGGCACAGAAGGCACCTCACCTCACGCCACTCTGCAGGGCACCTGACAGACTGAGCCCCCCAGGGGAAGATGTGCCCCGGGCTTGGGCAGGGCTGGCGCAGCTGCGCGCACACTCTCTTCCTCTCTCTTCTCACCCCTTCCCACCACAAGCACTGATAACCTATATACTCGTGGGGGGCTTCCTTTCCTGCGGAGAGAGAGCGCCGCAGTCTGGGCTCTGTTCCCATCCCTGTAGAGGTGGCCCAAACTYGCCCAAATGGCGACACTCTTCAGTTCCAGACCAGACCATTGGCCCTTCATTCAATTCTTCTCTCACAATATTTTTTTATGCACAGTTTAGGGCAATCTAAGTACAAATCAAAAGTCTAACTTGTCTCTTGATTCCTCCCATTGTCTATGTGTATATGCGTGAGTATAGAGGTGGATGAAAGTGTGCGTGCGTGTGCGTGTGCAATTTTATACGTCTGTGTATTTTCTTAAGTACCTGTGCACACATAGAGTGCATTACTGCCACCTTTTTCAATAAGCTGGTTTATCAKTCATGGCTTCTACAGGTTTTGCTAATTTAGACTCCTTATTGCCATATCTTTAAACTAACAATAGATGATTTCGGTATATATATATATTTTTTTTTGCTTATTTATAGGTGCTGTATTTTATTATCTGATTGTTAGGAAGGGATGAAAGGGGCAAATATTCTTTAGAGGGATAGACTGCCGGCAGTATTGGGTATAATTTACAAGATGTAGCTGTCATACTGTATATTACTGATTGAAAACTTTTTGACCGTATTGTGTATCATTGAAACTTTTGTCTTAGGTCAACATCTTTGGATGACATTTTAATGGTGCATTCATTATTTCTTAAGTTTAATTAATTAATAGTACTTTTTNTCATGGCTTCTACAGGTTTTGCTAATTTAGACTCCTTATTGCCATATCTTTAAACTAACAATAGATGATTTCGGTATATATATATATTTTTTTTTGCTTATTTATAGGTGCTGTATTTTATTATCTGATTGTTAGGAAGGGATGAAAGGGGCAAATATTCTTTAGAGGGATAGACTGCCGGCAGTATTGGGTATAATTTACAAGATGTAGCTGTCATACTGTATATTACTGATTGAAAACTTTTTGACCGTATTGTGTATCATTGAAACTTTTGTCTTAGGTCAACATCTTTGGATGACATTTTAATGGTGCATTCATTATTTCTTAAGTTTAATTAATTAATAGTACTTTTTTTTATTTGGGAGGGTGGGAGGGAGCTCTAATTTTAAAGGTATCTCCCACTATGACACCTCAGTGTGCTTGTTATCCCTTAGCTCGTAGGCTTTGACTGTCAGATGTGAAACCACATTTCTTGCATGATGTTTGGAGCTTGTGTATTTTCATTCACAGTCTTTCAACCTGCAGCTGCAAGCCCTTAGTTGGAGTTTTCACAAACTGTAAGAGTCACGACACTAAAGACAATGCCTTTTCATGAACGAGAAGTTTCCAAGAGGCTCTAGGAGGCTGGGAGGCAGGCCCCTGGCTCTGTCTGGATGGTTGCATTACTTCTGAGCTTGAGATCYGGGTTCGGTGAGAAGAGAATTCACAGTGGAGGGACAGAAGGAAAAAGCAGAGTCCCGCCTAGCTCTGTGCAAGGATGTTGAGTGAGGAAGAGCTCATTCACCCAGGGAGTCGTTAGGGGCACGGAGGGGCAGAGTCACTGGTGGGGTTATGTGCTCCCTCCACAGAGACCTCAGGGAGCCTGTCAGCGTGGGTGATCCCTCTTAAACACCCAACTCCCACCAGCACGAGCAGCAGAGTTAACAGGACTGAGGAGGGTAGTGCGTTCATTCAAAGGCATGTATGTCTGTTACTTAACCGCAGCGCTAGATCTGAGGAAATGGAAGTGGAGCTTTCCCATCCTGGCAGCCACACGGTAGCAGTGTAAGACAGCCTTTGACTCTTCCAAGCAAGTTAGTCGTTTGTGTTTCTTTAATTTTTGAACTAGGTTCTTGTCAATTTCCATCCTGTCTCTTGTGCCAGACCTCCATCTGGGTGCTTGATACAATCACTTGGTTAGGTTTTTGCTTGAGTTCTGTATTTGTATTTTCTTATTTATTATTATTATTATTATTATTATTATTTTAAGATCCCCAACTTAATGGTGTTTGGGGTTAAGCTAGCACTGTCTGTAGTATTTCTAGGAGCTGCCAGGAGATAACACAGAAACCTGGGGGTTATATCTGCCTCATCGTGTCCTCCCTCCCTCCCAGTGTGAGTCCACGGCTTCATCTTTCATCTTGAAAAGCAATATTCAAGTGCCTTGAGCAGCGCCCCTCATGTGGCGGCCTTCCGCTGGCTAGAGATCCAGGCAGTGGCGCCCACAGACGGCCGACCCTCCTCTTACACTCTCAGCTTAAAAGGCTGAATTGTACTTCTCCCCAAGGGGAAAAATGGCTCCATAGAAAACACTAACACTTCATCCCAAGCCACTGTTCCACTTCAAATGCCTTTTTCTTAGTTAAAGGCAGTAATCCTAACTAGGTCTCAGGCCACTCCCCAGGTGGCTAAGTGGGCGCCGACATAAAAGCCATGCTCGCTTCAGGCCCTCTGACACCTCCTCTTCAGGCCAAGTCCCCTGTGGCATCTCAAGTGGCAGGAGTATAGGCTCTTAGACACCTGCCCACTCACTTCCATTCTGACCTGGCTCCCAGTCACCACCTTCTTGAAACGTTAGTCAGTTGAGACGTCTGACCACTGTGTGCTAGACCTCTCTCTTAAAAAAAGAAAATTTTAAAAATAAAATTTAAAAATGCAGACACTTAGCTGAAGTCGATATCTTCCCAGTTAGCCACCCTGAAAAATATCACACCTTGAAGTGGCTTATGACTGTATCCTGGGTTCGAATCAGGGCAGACTCCCAGGGATGTAGAATTAGGTGTTGGGCCACACCACTCTAAAGAATGAGGCAAGAGGACAGCTATCAGCCTTCGCGCACAGACGCTTCTGCTTGCAAAGCTCAGGTGTCCGTCTCCGGGGTAAGCGTCCCTCTCATGGGCATCTCTCCTCCTGTTTAAAGTCAGCTCTGTTAGATGGCCCGGAATGGAGCAGGTGTGAACTGAGTGTTCTTCTGGACTCTTGTGCCAATAGAGTCCCTGCCTGTTGCCACGCCGTAGACCTACATAGCCCATCTGTCTCTACAGCCAGGGCCAAGTTCAGCCGGGGAGCTTTAAGCCAGCTCAGCAGGAAGCAGCCTGTATCCAGGGCAAAGGCAACAGCTAAACACCCCAAGGCTGTGTAGTGTAGCTGTGAAAGCCCCGGAGCTGGGGAGTCAGAGTGCTGATGCCGGAGATGTCCTCCCTGCCAGAGCGAGACTGGCTCTCCTTGTCTTCTCGGAGCTGTTCTCTTACACGGCTCCATGGGCCCCGGGTGCCCTGGAGTGTTTGGTTCCGGTCAGTCGCCTCTGCTCTCCGTGTGCACCTGTGGTCATTCCAGTTGGACCCCTGAGGCTGGGAGCCATCCTTGCAGAGGAGACGGGTGGAGTGAAGGCTCGGGGCTGTGTCCCTCCTGTCCTTCAGTGTCTCCCTTCTGTTCTCTTCTACCTCACCACTTGATGTCACTCAGAATCGAGAGGCAAGTGGCCTGGGGGGAGGAGGGCTTAAGAGGCTACAAGCCTGACAGATCATCTCGTCTTGCTTGGCGGGTGTGCTTTCCGCCTCCCTCCTGAAGTGGTGTCTGGAGTCTGCTAAGCACAGGGATTTTCCTCTTGGCTTCCAGCTGTTCTTGAAATCCCAGCAGCTGTTGGGTCTGGAGGCCGAGTGGTCTCCAGCCTCGGGAATTCTTGTCTTTCACTCTGCCTCCCCACACAGCTGTCAGACTCCATCACAGCCATTCCTATAGGCCTGGGTTGTCCCCAGACAATCAGCACACTTCCCGGGAGGGAGCTGCGGCTGTCTCTCAGCCCTAGACCGCTGAGAGCTCTGCTTCACAAACACAGCTATCGCCAGGATGGGAAGGTCAGACAGCTCGCTCCTCCATGCATGCTTGCTCTCCACTTCCCAAAGAACACTCCAGCTTCTGTTCCGTGTGGGAGGGAGGCAGCTCCCGAGACAGCCAGTGGTCTGGCCAGGCTGCTCTGGTGGCCACAGTGTCCCTTTCGGACACAGGGAATGCTTTTACTCTGTCGTTCCCATCACGACTGTCAAATTCACCAGGCACAGCTGCCACTGCAGCTTCTCTGGAACTGAATCGGGGAAGGCTTTATGGCCACTTTGACCCAGGTGGCCTGAGACTCTCAAATGGCTTGGCTCCATCTCCCTGCGGTGCTACTCGCCAGCCTGACCAGTAGACTCACATGCTAAGAGAATGGGCTGATGAGAAAGTTTCATTCCGTCGATGCTTTTAAGATGGAAACTCCCAGGAAGTGAGGGTAGGAACAAGCTCCTTGTAAAGGATACAACCCCAAGACCTCAGGCTCAGCCAGCAGAAGGAGACAGTCCAGGAACAGCCAAGGAGAAGCCAGGCTTCTTCCCCTGGGTACCGCAGGAGGCCCGGCTTCCTCACCGAACCCCGCCCACCCCGTGCCGTCCCTGCTCCTCTCCTGCCACCTTCCCTCCAAAGAGCCACAGCCACGGCTTCAGTGGCATATCGAGTTTTCATTTTTGGACAAAGTGACATTTAGCTTTAACAAGACATTTCCAAAGCTCCTGGTCTCCTATGAAATGCTGACTTTAAAAGTTCAGCATTGTTGCCAAGAATGGGGGGAAGGGGCTAATGAAAGAAAGACGTTAGATTATGCATGAATGTGCACGCCCCATCCCTCGGTTATTCAAATTTCAAATGCCTTTGAGTTCCTTTTCATAGATGGGTTTAGTCTGTTCGTGTTAAGTCTGTTACTGTAATTTTTGTAGTCTTCTGGCTTTAATTTCTACCACAAATATGCTATGTACTAAGCTTTCTGTGATCAGAAAGGAAAGGTGCCTTAAATCCCAGTACCACACCTCTATCCCTATGGAAATATATCAGAAGCACAGTGCCAGGAAGCATTGGGACTTCCGTGGCAAAATAGGACACCACTCAGCAAGACACATCCAAGTGGCACGGGCTGCTTTTTTTTGCTAATTCCTTTTTTTTTTTTTATTCTCCCAACCCATAATTATCTTTTATTTGTTGTTTGTTTTGTTTGTTTGGTTTTTTTTTTTTTTTGTAGTTTGCTTTAGACAGGAAGCACTTACTAGATGGCTCTGTGTCGAAGCTCTGTGCAATGGAAATCGTGTTGCTTTGGTTTGGGGGGGTTGGTTTTGTTTTGATTTTCTTTTCTTTTTGAAAAAGATAGCGTTATTGCACACCAAATGAACTCCTAAGTAAGCTTTAGAACCAGGATCGATTCAGGTCGKGGATGRGTATGTTCACTGTAGTTCTGTGTGTTCACGAACCAACGGGCAAGCCGGCCTCCCTTGGCAACTGAAGCTCAGCCCTGAGCCCTGGGTCATGGCTGCCTGGGTTCCAGCAGTGGGGGGAGGGACTCTTCCGAATGTCTGACCCCACGGTCGACCCTTGAAGCACTTAACCCTCTCTTTGTGGAGATAGACCAACTGCTACTGATCTGTCAGCGTACTCGAGGGTGATTATAAAAGGATGTTTCTTTAAGAAAGAAAAAATATTTCTATCTATCCTCTTCTAATTTATTATTAGGTTAATCATTTAAGTACTTATCAGGAGTGTGTTGTCATTTTGTGTTGTTGTTGCGAATGCTTTTGCTGTCACTCCAGTGGTTAACTGTCCCTTGCTCCCCACCTCCCTTCTCCCCATCCCAGAGTCCAAAGAGGTCTGGGGACCAGCAGCGGGGGACGTGAGGGACAGAAGGGAGTCCTCCAGCACAATCAGACACTTGTCTCCCTAGTAGCCACTCAAAACCTGGCGGTCTCTACATATCTTAACTGTTCAATCGAGAGAGTTGACGAACAAAGCTACCATGTCTGGCCGCCCTGGGGGGAGGCCTGCTCCCAGAGGCGCTGCAGTGCAGTGAGAAAAACAAAAGCCAAGTTCAAGTTTCCCCAAAGCCTCCTAGAGCCTCTGTTAAAACTTCTGGGTTCATGAATGTTTGGCGAGCCTGGGTCAGGAGAGAGGCAGGCAGTCTGACCATGGCCGTCACCCTGAGCCGGAAGGTGGTTTCTCAGTGGTCCCACGGGGGACCACAGCTTTGATTTTCATTGTCAGTTGTCTTTCCTTGCATTCAAAGTTGGTCAAAAGCATCTTTTGAGGCAACAGGTCTTTCCTAGCACTGGAGGTGGCTAGAGGGCACACAGCTGAGCATGGGTTGAGCGAACCCTTTACCCACCCGTGTCAGGAAAAGTGGAGAAAGGACTTTCCATGGCTGGAAATGCAGCCACAAGGAACCCCATTGCTCGCTCAGCAGAGGTGGGGTATGTGGGACTGAACTCTACCTGGGGGCGGCAAACTTTAAAAAGAGGCTCACCCCAGGGCCAGGCGAAGGGCCTGCTCACCCCTAGGCAGGGCCGGATACCTGCCTTTACCCCAAACAGTCCCCTGGGCCCAAATCCAAATTTCTTTGTGTCGTATCTTTCCCACTATCGGGGAGAGGGGGGCGGAGGGTCCTTCTCATCTCTTTGGGGATAAAAGTCCTTCAATAAAATTGCCCCAATCCCCCAAGGGTTTTTATTTTTTCTTAGTCTATGCATCTCTCTCTCTACATCTCTCTAGTTCTGTCCTCCCACCCCACCCCAAACACACACAAAATAGATATCTCATGTCCTACCCTCTGAGACCACCCTGCCTCAGAAAAATGCTGGACATTTTGGAGACATGAGAATGCATTAAAAAAAAAAAAAAAAAAAAGCCTTCAAGCATTTTGAGAATAGCTTGCCATAGCTGACAGTGGGGAGGACTCGGCTCCATGATTTCCTAAGTCCCTTCCCATAGGACAAGAGACCTAGCTCTTTGCGTTTGTGCAATAACTACTTGCTAGGAGAGCGGGTAGCACCACCCTCCTCTAGACTACTAACACACAGCACAAGACACACGTCAGCCCTTCCTCAGCCCGCCCCCATCATGTGTTACATTTTAGCAGTATTTACTTTTTTTTTTTTTTCTGTCAGGCACTAAGTCTTAGGTGTTTATAGAGTTTGTGTGTTAATACAATCACAGATCTTTTTATTTTAATCCTCACCAAGACCCAATTGACCAAAAAGAAGTGAGAGGAAGAAAAAAAATTGTAAAAGATGTCTCTCTCTCTCTCTCTCTCTCTCTCTCTCTCTCTCTCTCTCTCTCTCTCTCTCTTTGTACAAGTAGTTTTGAGAAGCCTTGTGTTGCTGTGACCATCTCCTATCACAGTCTTGATTTTTCTTGTGATTTGTTTTTTGGCATTTTAAGAGTTGGTCCCGGCTGGCGTGGGGGTGGGGGAGGCACCCGCCGGCCCCTCAGCGCCGTCCCTCGTCTTTGGTTAGCCATATGAAATGTTTGTTCTCTGCACTGTCCAACGGTCCCTACTATGATACGGAGAAGCAATATCACCGAAGCTCACACCATGTATTCTTACTCACTAGCGCCCTAGGTGTGATCATTGAAGTAAATATCTTTTATACAAACACAAGCGCGTGTGGGCTGTTTTTATTGAAGATTTTTCCGCCCTGAGGAACAGCAGCCGCCTCTTAGACACAGGTACAGTGGGCACCGCAATCGCCGTTCACTTCCTGCCAACCTGTTGTCACATGGCGCCTAGGCAGTTCTGGGAGAAGCCTGGGTGTTGGCAGGTTCCTGTACCCGCGAGCGGATCCCTCGCAATGAGGGCACAGCCTGACCTGTCTTGTAGGCCTGTTATGAGGGTGTCTACTGTGGCGGAGTGTGGCCCTCACCTCAGGATATTGTCGAGGATGACAAGAACAAAGATACATTGTCACCCCAGGAGCCGAGTTCTGTTATCTCTAGGGACCTCACCTCAGGGAGAACCAGGTCTGTGGCTTCCCTGCCGAAAAGAAGTCAGGATAAGACAGTATGAGTGGAGCCAATAAAAGACTTTTAAATTTAGTGCATATGTGAGTACATGGGTGTCACCTGTGGGAATCAAGGGACAACTTATGGGAGTCATTTCTCTCCTTCCATTGACCTCAGGCTTTGTGGCAAGTATCTTTACCCAGTGAGCCATCTTGCCCCAACATTGCTCATTCAAGGTTAAGAGAAGAAAAGAGATGCTTGAGGAAGATGCTTCTTTCAAGAGAGTCACTCTTACTGGGTTCTGTGGACGTTGGTGGGTGCTGAAGTTATTCAAGGGTTGCCAAGGAATGTGAGTGCCATCACAGGTGTTTCCTGAGGGGCACCTGATGGGGTAAATTCTRCAGGAAGGTGTGGTCTCTTTAATCAGTTACCTTCCGGGCCTCTCTGGGATAGGGGTGAAGCCTTGCCAAAGACCATATTCATTCAGGCTGTAAGCCTGCGGTTTCAACACAAAATGCTTAAATACAAAAGGAATAGTATAGGCAGAGGCAGGCGGATTTCTGAGCTTGAGGCC
>BDUI01002019.1:109845-122682 GCA_002335545.1 Apodemus speciosus
ACACACACACACACACACACACACACACACACACACACACACACACCTTATGTCCTTTGAAAGATGAAAACACGTCCAAAGGGCCTCCCCTTTCTCTTATTTTATTTTTTAATTTCCTTGCAGGATGCGGCATCGGTTTAGACAGCTGGATACAAAGGTATGACTCAAGGCTCTGGAATGATTTGTTGTATTTTTAATGTTTTTGAGTTTTTAGTTATAGGCTGGTATATAGGGTCAGAAAACAAAAGAAGACATTTTTTTGTTTAAAAAAAAAAAAGGTTAGATGTGTTTCTTTCAGCTGCCTGCATGAGTCACCTAAGAGTTGGAGCCTGCAGCAGAATTACTTCTTAAGCTGCCAGCCCTTGTGTGGACTGGCCCAGAAGTGCCATTTCTACTAGATTTTACTGTCAACTTGACACAGTCTAAAACCACCTGAAAAGAGTGTCTGAGCGAGCATCTGTCTAGATCATCCGTTTGTCCCATAACCATGTCTGTAAGGGATTGTCTTGATTACATTAATTGATGTAGGAAGACCCAGCCTACTGTGTGTGGCACCATTCCCCGGGTTTGGGCCCTGGACTATGAAGAACATGAGCTGAGTTTAGGCAAGCAAGCATGCATTCATTTTCCCTGCTCTTACTGTGGATGTGATGTGACTAGCTCCCTCGAGCTTCTGCCACTATGAATATATTTAATGTATACAGTTGGATGCTTTGATGCATGTATACATTGTGAAATGATCACCACAATCCAAACGGTGTTGGGCTTTTGTTTGTTTGGTTTTGGTTTTTCGAGACAGGGTTTCTCTGTGTAGCCCTGGCTGTCCTGGAACTTACTCTGTAGACCAGGGTGGCCTTGAACTCAGAAATCTGCCTGCCTCTGCCTCCCAAGTGCTGGGATTAAAGGCGTGCACCACCACCGCCCGGCTCCAAACAGTGTTGGAAACCCTAACCACATAGTGCTAAGTCTCCTGCATACCACAAGCTGTCTCACACTGCCTCTACTTCCCTTTCTGTTGCCTTCTCCGTCCTCTTTCTTCCCAAGCTGTGCTTGCTTTCCATTCAGAGAATTCCAGGGATCACATTCTGAAGTTTTGTTTCTAGATCAAACATTTAGCATCTTTTTATTTTCCTTTTAAATTGACTTTGATTTTAAACAGCTCTCTTGAGATATCATTGACACAAATTCAATATATTTGAGGTATACAGTTGGGTATTTTGAGTCAAATATACATTGCAAACACCCATTCCACCACATTCCAGTACAGCTAATTTACATCCCTACATAGCTACTATCTCTGTGTGCCCTAGGATTCAATTCAAGGCCTCTGGTCTTAGCACATCTCATGTATATAATAGACAATATTAATGTATACATACATATTAACTCATGCATAAAGGAGCTCTTTAGCTGTATACCAGGAGTGGGGTAGCTGGGTTGTTTGTAATGTTTTGAGGAATTTCTATATTGTTTACCATAACAGAAATACCAATTTACCTCAGTTTTTTTTTCCAGGAAGATTTTTGGTGCAGTCTTTGTTACAAGATATTATTTAACAGCTTATGCAAACAGATCTAGATCGTTTTTATCTAGCACTGGCCAGGACTCCCAACAACATTTAGAATAACAGTGGTGAAGACCAGAATTCTCGTCTTGAGATCTTAGAGATGATGGGATACTGAATATGATGATAGGATTCTTTCTTTGTCATCTTTATCATGTCTAAGTACTTTGTTGAGTTTCTACTATGAAAGAATTTGGAGTTTTCTGCTGACTTTCTGCATTGAGTGCATGGACCATGCTGATTCTCTATTCTATTCTGTTTATATAGTTTATCACAACCATTAGTTTTCACACACACACACACACACACACACACACACACACACACACAGACAGACACATGCCACACTAGGCATGTGGAGGTCAGAGAACAACTCTTACAATTTGGTTCTCTCCTTTAACTGTGTACCCGTGGGGGATTGAACTCAGGTCACCAGGCGTAGCAGCAGATGCCTTTACCAGCTGAGCCAACTCGCTGGCCCTAGTCTCTGTGTTCTTGGTCTAGTCTTGTTAGGTTATGTGTATTTAGAGAAGCCCCTACCTGTAAGGTTTCAGTACCAGAGTGGCTAGCAACCTGCCCCAGTGGAGAATGAAAGGGACTGGATGTAGGTGCTTAAAGTGTGTCCTTCTTGAGATCTCCATTTTATCTGGTGTGTGACTTAATGTATAAGTGTCTCACTGGCCTGTCCCTGAAGCAGGATTGCTGTGAGTGTGGGCAGGTACCTTTGTGACTCTTATCTAACCGGGTACAGTTTATGTCTGTCTGCCTGACCATCACTCTGGTTGCAGAAGCTTTTTAGACTGTGTTCTCCCCTTGTGAGGGGGCAGGGAACCCAGGCATAAGCAGCCCCTGGCTCTCCACATCCGCACGCACTGCAGGAGAGACTGATCTAACAGCAGTCTAGCTAAAGGAGTGCTGGTTTGTTTAGCCAGTGCTTATCTTTGCTTATTTTCTATTTGTTCTCTGCTTCGCTTATTTTATTCTGAGCACCTTAGGCTCTCCTTGAAGCTGCTGATTAATACCATTTTGCTGTTAACAATATCCCCTGGGGAGGGAGCAAAACTGCCTTTCATCTCATTATAACAGAAAACAAAGTTATTCTCAGATGACACCGAAACTTGGAAGTGGGGTTCTCACCCATCCTTCAGTGTCCACAGAGGTGGCCAGCAGCCCTCAAATTTCTCTTTGTTCTTTTTTATTTTTTTTTTAATTAAAGGAAGAGGTTATTGATGGAAACAGGCCCAACTTCAACACAGATTTCTCCCCTTACCCCCAAACTTCCAGAGAGTAAGTCACACAGCAAGCTGGGAGCCAACTACACAGAAGTTAGAACCTGTCTATGCCCTTTAATGAACTTCATCAATCGTGTAACTTAAACTTAGGCCACCAACCTCCTGTAATATATAGAATAATCTTATGTATCATTTATGTAAGTTATACTTGGGGGTTTACCATTTATGTATATGTTAGGAAGCATGCAATCATATCTTACTAGTATTTTCATAATTTTTATTAGTATTATATAGAAAAACTTAGTATCTTAGTAAAACATTGCACTCATTTGGGTACATTTGCATACATCTGCATATATTACTGCCTTACCAACATAATCTGCCAGCTCTAGGAGGAAGCCTTTTCTGACTTGCATTTCATGAAGCTAATGATTCGTTTGCTACCTGCTGAACATAAGTAAGGAAGAAGCAGGGCCTGCCCCACCCTCCCTGGGCCACATTGACTGTTTAACATACTTGTCATTTAAAATAAAGTGTTGAAAATTTGTCTTACGACCGGGTTTTCTTTCTCTCCCTTTGCAAGCTTAATGATCTCAAAGGTCTTCTGAAAGAGATTGCTAATAAAATCAAATAAGGTGGGTGGACGCTCGTGGAGAGAAACCAAATTGCAATGAGGTGAGTTGGCTAATGTCTCTTTTCTTCGCTCCAAAGACTTCAGTGTCTTACAAACATTTTTTTAAATCGTGGTGGTTTTCTAACTTAGTCTATTTTCATGTTGTCAGCTTTGACAATAAGGCATTGTACAAAGCAAAGGAAATAAGTCACCGTCTAGAGACAAGGAGCAGAAGTTCCTCTCATGTCCCACCTCAATGGTGGCTCTAGGGCACCATTAGCCCTCAGGGGCTGAGCAACACTTGCCAGCCTTATATCAGTTTCTACATAAATGGAAATGAGGTCATACTGATCAAAGATTTGCTATTTTTTCCTTCTTAGTATTTTATCATAGATATTTTTGCGTAAACGTCTAAAATGTTCCTTATTCTCACGGGTTCTTGTGTCTATTGCTGTGGGGTAGGTAGATGTGTGCTGAGCACCTTTCTACTTTCTGAAAATGCTCCCGAGGGTGGGGATGGGAGACCTTTAACAACAGCTCCTTCTCACAAAAACACTTAATTCAGTCAGTTGGCAAAACTGAACTCAAGGCTTTGCCCCAGCGTCTCGCCATTCGCTTTGAACGTGTTTTCCGGGAACCTGTCCAAATCTTGAGACCAAATGTTGAAAAATTTTAGGAGCATGGAGAGGTGGGGATGGGGAGGGAGGCACAGCTGTGGGTGTTCTATTGGCGTCAAGCAACTAGTAAACTGTAAGGAATAGAAATAGGGAAGAGTTCCCGTCTCCATCCGGACTGACTGAGCACAGCAGAAGCTCATCAGTATGGCTAGGACTATGATGTGCTGGCCGCTTGCCCTGACCTCTTCTACTGCCTCTTAATGCCCCCTAATGCTGATTCCTCGCAGTGATGTCCAGCACTGACCCCTCTCTCTGGCCACTCACACTGATACCCCCGCCTCTGGTCCCTCACACTAACCCCACTCTCTGGTCCCTCACATTGGCCTCTTGGCCTGCCTCTCACGTTCGCCTTTGAGCTTGTCCCCTGTGCTGCTCTCTGGCACTGGCCTCCTGTGTGGCCCTTCTCCCTGACCTTTGCCTTCAGTGAGTACTTGGACTGTAGGATTTCCCTCTGCATAGTGATCAATTCTGCAGGGAAATCCTGGTGTCTTTGGCCATCCGTCTGTGTTCCTTACGTCCTGGCAGCCACGGCTCACATCTACAGGTTCCGTTATGGACGGCTTATGCCTGACAGAATCTGAGTGCGGAGCGGCACTTCCTGAATAGGCTGAAGAAGTCCGGTCTTGAGTACACAGGAGGAGCCCATTTCAATACTTTCACAATGATCGTTAATTTTTACATTTTTAAAAAGTTTAAAATAAACAGTACTTTGGCTTTTAAAACAGTTTTTCTTCATCTATAAGCTGAAAAAAAAAACAGGAACAGACAAAACAGTTCAAATGATAAAAATAAATATAAACATGATTGAAGATAAAAGTAATCAGAAAATTCTCAAATCCATATTGGAACACTTACCCAGGATGCTCCGATCTTCTCTTCCTGTCAGCTATTTGACTGTGAAATGGGCAAATGGACTGGCCTCCTACCCATCTACCCTGTACTTAGCTTTGGCCTTCGTTAATATGCTTAGAGTTAATGAAAGGGTGAATAAAAATGACTGGCAAGGATGTGACATTACTCTTGCATGTGCACGCCATGTGCTGGTGTGTCATGGTGCGCACATAGTGTGTGTATCATGTGCTGATATGTATACAGTGTGCACATCAGGTGCTGATGTGTGCTGATGCGTGCACAGTGTGTATCATGTGCTGATATATGCACAGTGTATGTATCATGTGCTGATATGTACACAGTGTGTATATCATGTGCTGGTATATGTACAGTGTATGCACCATGTATGTATGTGTACATATATGTATGTGTGTGTGTGTATGCACAGTGTGGGTAGCATGTGTTGGTATTGCACAATATGTGCACCATGTGCTGTTATGTGAGAAAGACAGTGTGGAAAAAGAATCGCAGAAAACAAGTGCCAAAGCCAGATATGGCAGATGCCCTTATGATGTTGTCTCTAGGTGACTCTCAGAGTTTGCTGGCTGGCCAAATCAGAGAGCTGTATTTTGTGAGAGACATTGTGCCAAAAAAAATGTAACAGCATCTGAGGAACACCTGAGGCAGTCCTCTAACTTCCATACTCACAGGCACACACACATACTAACATACACAGACACACACTAACACACACACAGAAACACACTGACACACACTAACATACAAATAAACATATTAACACACACTGATGCACACTAACATATACACTGATAATACATTAACATATTAACACACTAATACACTAACACATACACTAACATATACACCGATACACATACTGAAACACACCAACATTACACAAACACACGCACTAACACATACACTGATAAACTGACATGTACTAACATACATGATAACACACTAACGTACACTGAAAAACATACACACTAACACACACACTAACACACATTAACATGCACACATATACCAAATAACAAACATTAACAACATACATTGACATACACACTAACACATACTCATATATACACTAACACACATACACACACACACACACACACACACACACACATTAAATATATGGCCCATGAATTTTATCCAGTGGCATATCAAATGTCATTTTTGCATACTTTTTACCTCTAGGTAAGTGCTTTCTTAGTGTTCACACCCTTAAGAAAAGGTTCAGTTTTACTGGCCACCAGCCCTGAGTGTCTCAGACTCTAGTCTCAGTGTCTCTTGACTCTTCTTTCTCTAGGGCTCAGGCTTGTTACCTTTCCCTGGGATGGTATGACAGGGCAGAGAAAGTCCACCTCATGGGAGTGAGAGCTGGCACAGGTGGGGGTGGGGTGGGCAGAGGCATTTAGCACTGCTCCCGTCTTTATCCAGATGTCAGCTTTTAGTCCAATTACTTGGATCTTTTTATTTTCTTCTTTTTCTTAGCTATGGCTGGAAGTAAGGCTCCAGAGCAAACATTTTCTTTCTCTACTTTGTATCAGGAGTGGGCAGCCTCTCCGAGCACAGTGAGCGGAAGTCCCTGGGGATGGCCTGTTTTCCAGAGAAAGGTCTCCTGGCCACATTGTTTCAGTTTTTGAAAAAGAAAGCTTTCGATTGCCATCTTGAGTCATTTGAAAACTACATTTTGATAAATGTCGGGGTTTTCTACTTGGTTATCTACTCATTTTTGATTTAGTGTAGCAACCACTGAAAAAATAAAGTCCTTCTTGGTTCTCCAAGACTTAACTTAGGATGAGTTGGGCCTTGCTCAGAGAACCTCACACAGCTCACAGGGGCCGACTCCCAGACAAGCACAGCCAATGCCACAGGCTAATATTTTGGTAGCATGCCCAGACATCTTTCCAGAATATTTTGAAATGAGAGGAGGTGGGAAATTTATTAGATTTATTAATAATTTTTATTAACTTATGAATTTGTGAATTACTAATAATTCAGCATCCTTGTTTTCACAGGTCAAGTCAACCATCTGGATTTGGAGGCTCATGGGACCCTGGTGGACGGTCCTACTATTGACTTCTAAAGGAGACATTTTCAGGTCCCTGAGCAGAGAGCGGATGACTCATAGTTACCCTTGAGGGCATAGGTCAGGGAGCAAAGTGTACAGAGGACTTTGCACATGAAGAGGGGTGCAAAGGACTGTGTTCCTCCATGAAAATGCCTGTGTTTTCTGCATCTCGGAGCCTTGTACTGATGCTGAGGGTTTAAGTGTTACCACAGCTTTCCCACCTTTGTCTCGCGCACCTCCCAGGACTGTGACCCTGGCCCTGATTTTATGCCTATACCATTGTTGTATCTATTTCCTACCGCCCCTTCTCTGCATTGTATGATGAATTCATCAACATAGTATCAAAAGAGTCCTCCCCAACCCCAAAGAAAAAAATCCGGCCAGATTCTAAAATACCCTGGGGCAACCTCTCCTTTCTCACATAGGGGTTGGGGGACACTGAGGCATTGACTTTTCTCTGGGGCTCACCAGGACTCCTGCTGAAGGGACCTCCCAGAAGGAACCCTTGAGAGGCGTACCTTGCTCCTTTTGTTTTCAGAGTGTGCCCCTCCTCCACGCTCTCATTATTTCCTCATTGAAAATAGCAAATGGATCTCACAGGACATTAAAGGGCATAGAGGACACAAATGTACATCCACAGCCTCCCGCTCCCATAGTCATTGCTCACACTTCCGTGTGTTTGCTCACTTCCGGCCTTTTCTATGCATGCTACACTTCACTTTTAAAAATCTTACATGGCGTCTCCATCTGCACATACAGTTTTCTATAGGCCTTTTCATCAACTATTTTATCAGAGATGTTTTCCTCACAGTCTTTACAAGCTTTACCAGTATCTCAGTAATATTCAAACCTCTAGCCATTTCCACAATGTAGGTCATTGACAGCTGACACCACCCGGCCGTTGAAATGAATGTCTCTGTGCATGTCTTCTCTCTGCATTAAGAACATCAAGAAATCTCCTATGTAGGATATTAGATTCTTTGGAATTTCTGTTGATTATCAAGCCACTTGCAAGGCTTTTTTTTCATCAATGTATAGCAAAATAGAATTTAGTTAACTTATGCATAAGACATAAGATAAATGGAGCTCTCTCTAGTAAGACGTATTATATTTAACTCTCACTTTAGGAATAAGCCAACACTCTTGTTTGGGCGCCGTGGAGAATGTGGGTGTTGGTACAGACGTTGAGTGATTATCTGCTTGAACACTCCACCCCTACCCTTCTCTGGAGCTGTGGTATCTGTGCTCAGAGGAGCTCGGCCGAGGGAGCATAAGGCCGCTTTAACACTCAGAATTGTGAGTGTGAAAAGTGAAAAGGTTTTCAACTTTTCCATAAACCATATACTCAGCAGCCGAGGGAGCGACCCTCAGCAGGGAGCTGTTGAATGAGTATTTAGGTAGAAGAATGACGGAAGCATTAACCCAGATGTGTTTATTTTTATTTGGTCTGGCTATTCACGCCCTGCAAATGTCAGCAGAGAGGGACGGAATAAAGGCTGCCTGCCTTTTAAACCCACCCTGGCCTCACAGGTCTCTAACTCACTGGGGTTTCAGAAGCAGAGAGTGGGATGGGACACATTAATTACATCATGAAAATGGCCAGTGGGTGGGAAGTTGAACATTGCTCTGTTAGTAAAAGCATTCCACTTCCATTTTACCCTGATGACCAAGGTGCTTGCCGTGTCTGAAACCACCTGGAGGAAGTGTCTGTCCTCCACATAGGGACTTGTTAAAAATAACATGTAAGACAGCATACGAACTGATCAGACAGAAAAACAGTCAGAGCCTTACCTTCAACTCAAGTAAGGAACTGGACTAGAAGAAGCAAGCGAGACTTAGCCTAATCTGTCAACCCTCACTTAATCAGCGTGTTCACATGTTCGTATTTCCACACTGTCTCTCCGCCGCCTTAAGAGAACCGTCTTCATACGCAGGATGCTCCTGTTGACCTTGAAGAAGAGTTGGACGATGCTTAGAGTTGGCTCGCATGGCTACTCCRCAGGATGTGTGCTCATGTGATGTCACTATTCCTAACGTAGCTCCTGAAAATAGCTCATGTGTCAAATCAAAGGTGCTACACCTGTCGGTCTGGTACTAACCATCTGTAGACTTGTGCACAACCCCAGAGACTCCTGCATCATGGCTTCAGTGTGAGCACATCAAACAGTGGAGGAATTGCCATGTTTATGTGTGGCTTTCTAGTGAGAGTAAAAAAAAAAATAAAAGTCATTCTTTGCTGAGTTCTGGTCATTCCTAAAGGGTTTGAGTTACAGGGATAACGGACCCGTGCTGAGTGCACACAGAAACAGGTGAACTGCAGTCACAGTTGGCATCGAGAGATTTAGATACTAGGGTCCACTTTTTGGTAGGTGTATTAACTACTTCTCTGTTATTGTGACAAAACACCCTGATCAAAAGTAACTGCTAGAAGAGGTTCTTTGGGCTTATGGTTCTAGAGAGAGAAGGTCTGTCATGGCGAGGAGGCATGGCAGCAGGCATGGTGACAGGAGATGAAAGTTCACATCTTGAACAGTACACACAATTCAGTGAGAGCAAACTCTAAGTGGCGAGGGAATTTTAATCGCAAAGTGGGCCTGTCCTTTCTCCATCAAGACCACACACCTCCCCCAGACATCACCAGCTAGAGATCAAGAGTTCAAAGCCACCCCAGTATTATGTTATTTCTTTAGGAACCCATCTATAATCTAAGGGTGTTTAGTTTCGCTGACTCAAAACCACACACCCCCCCACGGTGTCACCAGTGTTTTGAGAGGTTATGGGTGTTCAGATGTAGGCTTCTCCACAGCCTAGCAGATCACCCTGGGCTAACCTGGGCTAACCTGGGCTAACATGGACATCTTTGTCTCTCATCCACAAACACACTTCACAATAGAGCCACCTGTGCCCAGCATGGGCTTAGAGCTGCTGGATATAGCTATGTCCCTGCTAACATTCCCAAGTCCTTCTGCTCCAAAGGGACGTTCTCCCCCCCCCCAAACCCCAGGAGGGATCAGGGAAATGTATCTTCATCCACTGCTTCTTTGTGGTCCACAGGAGACTAGTCATGTGGCTGTCACGGAGGAGACAGTCGATGCCTACGGTCTCTGTCTCAAAAACAAACTGCTCAGAAGTCAGGTGGGCCTGAATTTTCTCCATCTCCTGCTATACATCTCATCCAGGCATGAGAACACTGGCCTTTATTCGCCTGAAGACAAAATATCCAGTATTTGATGGGCTGCCCCATTTGTCTGTCAGACCTGAACAGACATCTCAGCAGCTCAGCTAGTTGGAGTCTAGTTGGCCTATGGGCCAAGCGTCCACACCGACAGGACCAACGTGTTTTGTTTTCTTGCTTGTCAAGTTCCCCTCACTCCTCATGCATGGACATGGTCTTAAGTATGAAGTATTTCTCTGTGAACACTTCATTGGGAAGAAGACGTCTTAAAATCATTGGGAGGAACTGGCAGGCTGTRCCTTCTACCATTTTATAATCTACTCAGGTAGAAGAAGGGGATCTCAGACAGAGGGTCAACACAAAAGGACACTAAATGCTGGAGTAGGTTCTCACCCAGGGACTCAGAAGGTGGGAGAGTGAGAGAAGTCTCTCAGGCTGTGGTCTTGCTGTAGCAGCAAGAGAAGATTGGCTTCCTCTGAACTCCCCTCAAGGAACTGGGGCAACAGGAAAAGAGTGCCCAGTGGGCAGCTGCTGTTAGGCATCAGGCAGTGGGGGGAGGGGCATTTGAAGTTGTTGGGGAATGTTGGGTGAATATAGAAGAAAAAGCAGCTGAAATGGAATGACTTAGGGGAATGAGTTGAGGGACGTATGTTAAGAACTCTTCAAACTTGTGGGACAGGACAAATGTCTTTTGAAGATACTAGACACTTGGCCTTAGAAGCTTTGCAGGTATGGCTGCCTTGTCACATTGATGTCAGTAGGTGGCAGAGAGGAGAAAGGCTTTGTCTGTGCTGTGTTCTGACCTGTGGACATTTGAATGATTAGTAGCCTATCATTCCACAAAAAAAAGCGAACCTGAGATGACCTCTAGTCCAGGGCAGTGCCATGCAGACCCGATGAGATCCTAGGACAGAGAGCAAGCTGGAGATTAGAACTACCTCACCTGGGACTGAGGGCCCCAGGCATGAGTGAGCCCGATAGGAGATACTCCCATGAGGCCACTCAAGAAGGTCTGGCAAGAAGCAAGCCCCAGGGACCACCAGGCCACTGCCACGGAGTCTGGATAAGGAGCTAGCTTGCAATGGCCTCTAGTCCAACACCACACATGCCTGGTGGGGCAGACTATGCCAGAGATGACATCTGCCCGGTGCCATAATGGGAGAGAGTGGGGCATAGCACTCCTGAGATGACCCCAGACACTCAGAGACCTCTGCACCGCTAAGAAGAGCAAGTAGTGGTAGAGAAATGGAAGAGAAAGAGAAACAGAAGGATGCGGGCACAATGAAGAGAGGCAGAACTAGAGTCTCAGGGGTAGTAAGGAACAGTCTGATGTGAGTAGCTGGTGATGCCACCCAGGACCATGGCGGGGTAGAGGCCTGCACTACCACGGGGTTGAGGAAGCATATCTGGACCTATGACCCTGCAGCAGCAGGGGTCCCTTCTTACCAAAGGCTAGGCAGATAGATATCCTTGGTCTGGGCTGCAGAACTGGGTCCACTCTTCACCTGGGCATGGTGGGAGAGCTGGCCCCTGGGAGTATGAGAGTGGGTGAACTGGCCCTGCCCCTAGCCAGCTGCAGTGCTCAGAGTATAGCCCATACTTTGCGGGAGTTGTGGGTGAGCTAGCCCCCAGGATACAAGTGTAGGCGCTACCATTTGTCTCCTGTGTGGTGGCACGGATGAGAGAGAGATAGCCCTTTCCCCTGCTTTGCCTCTCACCTCTTGCAGCAGGCAGAAGACCTGGCCCTGAGATCATCAGAGCAGAAGAGTTGTCTCTGCCCCTCACCAGCTGCAGCATTTGAGAGAGCGGGCCCGGCACCTTGCCAGGGCAGAACAGTAGTAGAGCTCTGGAGAGCAGGCCCTGCACCTCATTTGGACAGCACAGTAGAGCTGACCCTATATGGGGTTGCAGGTGAGCCAGCTCCAAGGGTGTGAGTGTGGGAGAGACGGCCCTGCCTCTTGACTACTGGGCGGTAGTGTGGATGAGGGAGGGATGTGGAAGAGACCCCTCCTCCTCTCCTTCATCCCTCACCATCTATGGCAGGCAGGAGAGCGAGCCCCAGGGTCCTAAGAGTGGGAGAACTGGCCATGTCCTTCCCTGACTGCCACACTCAGGAGGGCGGGCCCTGCATCTCGCATGGGCAGCAGAGCAGAGCTGGCCCTGGTTGCAAGGGTTGGTGGTGAGCTTCCCTGAGGACATGAGAGTAGGAGATTCCTTTGAGCTGGCAAGTTCAGATACCTCCTAGATCCAGGACTTTGAATGGGCCCATACCAACCTCTACCCCATCAACGAACCGTTGGAGTGCATGAAGGGGTTACTCCTACAGACTCAAAACTACAGGATCTCCATGACGCAGGACAACAACAGGACATCTGAGAGGAGTGCTAGTGAGGTTCCAGGACTGATAGACTAGCAGAAGTCAGAGGCTGAAAACTAGACCAAAGAGTCATTGCAATGAACATTTGCAAACAAAGAAGTATGGACAAAAGGGTATGCTGTGGGACACATGTAGCTTCCACAAAAATTTTTTTCTCTGTTGTGGGTGGAGGTTTCAAGGGAGGAGGGCAGGTATGAGGGGAGGGGAAGATGAGTGGGATTAGGTGCATGGTGTGGAATTCACAAAGAACCAATAGAAAGTAAACAACAA
>BDUI01002020.1:30363-41312 GCA_002335545.1 Apodemus speciosus
AAAAAAAAAAAAAACAACCAATCAAACAAACAAAAAAAGTAGGTTAAATGGATGAACAGATGGAAGGTTTTGTTAGGCAGATGAATGGGTGGGTGCATAGATGAATGGACAGATATGCAGATGGATGATGGATGGATGGATGGATGGGTTGACAGATGTACAAATGGAAGGGCGGATAGCAAGATAAATCGAAAAAGAGCTGGGAGATTGGTCTTATATAACTCCCTTACTCAAAATTCCATCATCACAAAACCCTTGAAGACTTCTGACCCTACCTGTTTTCTGCACCCTTCCCCATGTGTGAGGCCATACTCTGGAGGGACCCCTCCATTTGCTTCTTCCCAGAGTCATGCTGTAATAGACAAAGCAACAAGGCTCTGGGTATGGAAAGACTTTATCCACAGTGACAGACATCACTGTTGACCATGCAAGGCAGCAAGAGCTGTATAAGACCAAGTTCTGTGGATATTTATCTGCTGAGGATGGGGACCATGATATTATAAAGTGTGGTGGGTGGACATGTCAAGGAAGAGATAAATGTGACTGTCAGCCCCCTGAAAAAAAAGTCCCCTCTATTCCGGGCATCCAAATGTTGCCCCTCTATACAAGTGACTGCCTCTAAACTCTAAACCAGAAATTTCAGGCCAGATCTGGATGGAGGAATCAGGGCTGCCAACAACCCTGGCACAACCACCAAGGCCCCAGAACCCGTTTGCGAATTCTACAGATGGATTACCAAAGGGATAGGGGTGGGAGGGACATAAACAAACGGAGACAAAGTTTCAATCTTTTTATTCAAAGCAGCTTCTCACAATGTATAAATACTGCATATTAGCACACATGAAAAATACAACTTCTAAGGCACCCAGAAATATGTTCATATACGTTACAGGACCATTCACAAAGAGCGGACGATTTGCTCCAGACAGTCAGCATTTGATAAATCAGAAGATTATTACCCTCAGTACTGCACCCAGTTTGGGGAAAATATTTACAGCGTGGAGAATGGACCAGCTATACCTGCATATAACGCTATGAAGGACTCATACTTACAAGGACCCAGAACAAAAGACCTTCCCATGAAAATCTGGCAGAAAGAAAATGAGCAACCTAACCTGCAAAGGTATCCGTGGATTTTGGTGTGTTTGCTACATCCGTGATCCAACCCAGACATTACCAGGGTGAGCTGGATATGTTTTTGGTAGCCTGCTTCAGTATCAGAAGTTTGGTAATAAGCCTTACCAGTAGAATACCACTTCTTTAACATCAGTCTTCTGGATTAGTTAAGAGGCCAATAACATCATCGTGAGTGGGGATGAAAATGGGGCAACCCCTGGTGGGGGCACTGGGGAACATTCTTGCTCTACCAAGCAGGAAGTGGGATGGTTTGATGAAGAACTAAAGAGATGGACATCTGGCAGTCACAGGATGTACCACTGAAGACCTAGCTGCAAAATTTCAGCAGGAGGCCCACGTGCAAATGGAAGAATTGACTGTGGTTAGATACCCAGAGGGATCCCTGACCTCCACTTTATAATGGGATAAATGAAAACTTAAGGCTATACAGCAGAAACACCCACCTGAGATACTGAGTTCCCATCTTAGAAACTCTTCCTTCAGAGCCTTTTCAAGAGATATTCAACTTCTCTGCATGGCCAGTCAGGAAGCATGAGTATGGGGGTGGGAGGAACCAAGGGTTCCTCTGTGCCATGAAAGCTCACACATCTGGACCCAGATGTGCCTACAGCTTACAAAACTCATGCTTGGTTCGAATAATGGAATCTTTGGTCCTTGGTTTTATGAAAGGCAATTATTTCCACAATCTTGTTAACGTAGACATTRRARAATAACTTCAAGCTGGGATTAATGGCACAATGGTAAATTAAAGAGTAGATGGAGAACTCTACACCCTCTGAACATCCGGAGTCAGCAAGCTCCCGCATCAGACTAGATGTTGGGGTAAAGAGGTGAGGCCAACCCAGAGACATAAGGCTGAAGCTTAACTCCAGACATCAGGTCTTCTGACTGACACATGCCCATCTTAATCCCAAAGGCTGAGAAAGTGACTTTGGACACTTCCCAGAGATGGACTGCATGCTAAGCCACTTAGCCCTAAGCACAAGATCCTATTTCAAGGGTTGGTAAGGAGAATCAACTGGTGATGGCTGGAGTACCACCTCCAAAAGACATTATAACTTGAGTTTTGAGACATAACTCTATTTCTGTGATTTCTGCGCCATGGAAACAGCCCTATACTAACCTGGTCACTTGCTTCCCCCTCTCTGCAGCTCCAGTGCCTTCATCCAGACACACTCCACTCCAGGGTGGCTTGACACACACTTCCTCACAGAAACACCAAGGACGCATGGTGATGACGATGATGGTGATGGAACAGAAACTGACTCCAGATTGTCTAYACAGCAAGACTCGTATGTAAACTTTGTTAACATCTCTCAGAGAGCATGGACTTTAGCTACCCTGGGGTCCCCAGCAGGGTCAGGAGCAGGGAATGTCATTTGTTTAGAACAAATGATGAGCTCTCCCTGTCACCGTCCTTCAACCATACTACGAGAATAAAAGTGGCTCAAGAAAACTTGCCCTCGGTCCAGTCTTATGGCCAAAGACATTCGCGGAGGAGTCCACCTGGTCCCTGCCGCCCTCAGTTCCTCCCACCATCTCTTCAGATTAGCCATGAGCGACTTACAGACTGCACTGAGCCCACCAACATGGCTTACATGGAGGCAACAACCCGTATTACCCTTTTAATTAATTAATTATTAGTATTAGTATTATTTTGCAACAAGCTTAAGGCTCTTTTCCGAACTCCATCAACTGCCACACAGTGAGAATTTGGGGGGGATGGGGAGATCTTGAACTACATATGTAGTTTTGAAAAGTCAGAAGGATTATTGAACCTAATGGTAAGGCTTATTCACAAATTCAATACATTTTCAAATTAGATTTCAAACACAATGACTTCTAGAGAAAAAGAATGACTTAATTTCTTAATAATGTAAGACTATCTTATTTTAAATAAAAAAAATTAAAAACCAAAAAAACCAAAACATTGGCACCAAACCAACATGAGATATATATTTCCCCCCCGAAGGAAGAAGTGATATTAATGGAAAAGATTGCTTAAAACGCATGTCCTAATTTACCACAGAAATATAAAAGCTTATATTCTGAAAATATATTTACTGTATTAAAGTCTATAAGCATTTCAACCAAAACCTGCAGAAAGGATGATGAGACACTTAGCTACAACAAAAAACACACATGCAAGACAACYCGGCCCCAAAGATATATCTACAAAACCAAAGTGTAAATTTCCAAGATTTTACAAAACCATTTACAGAGAATAAAATAAAATACTTAAGAAATCTCATTTGGAGTCTTAAATACTGTGTATATTAGTGTGACTCATATATACAACAGATCTAAGTATCTTAATACAGAAACACAGGAGAGAAGCAAGCCTTCCTTCTAGACATCCCCATAGGAAGTTTTGTGGATGTCTCTATTTTTTATTTAAAAAAAGAAAAAGAAAAAACTTCTACCAAAATTAGATTGAAAAAGTGTGGGGACAGACTAAATTCCAAACTAAAAACCTTATTTTAAAAATTTTTTTTACAAAATTTCTAAGAGGATTTTGAAACCAGCAGTTAGTAGAGAGGGATAGGACTCAACGCTCAGTCAAGGCTATTTGTAAAAGAGAGATTCGGAGATATAATTGCCTTGTCCAACGTCTCCTGTCACTATTTTCCCATCCTCAGGTTGGACTTCACTCAGGGAAATCATCATTTCCTGCTTCCCGAGAGGACATTTCCCAGTTTGATTTATGCCGCAGAATAAGATTTTACATCATTTCCCTATTTCCCACAAGGAGTCCAGGCTTTCTCAGTATAAGTGTTTCCCTCGGACTTTACTTCTGCCCAGTAGGGGGTCACCTGAAAAGAATACCTACATTAGGGGGTGGCTTCCCATTGCCTAGGCGGTCTGGCCATCTTAACCAAAACTCTTCAAAAGTCGCCTGGGATTGGAGCAGTAAACCCCAGCYGTGTCATATGGGGGTTACTGGGAGTTGCCACCGCCAAGGTTGTGGTAAACAGAGGAGAGTCCCAAATGGTTTGCTAGAGAGAACCTTGACTCAGAAGAGGAAGCCTCTACCTCTTACCCATAGCTGCCCTTCCAAATGCAAAAGCAACACACAAGCCAGGCCTGCAAAGACCATCTACAGTTCCTCAGAGACTTCCTCAGGCCCAAGGGAAGGGTGCTGTGGAAAGGAATGAGGAAGGTAGCGGGACATGCAGAAGGACCTCATGGGAGGAGAGAGGACACTGGGGTANCGGCCCCAAAGATATATCTACAAAACCAAAGTGTAAATTTCCAAGATTTTACAAAACCATTTACAGAGAATAAAATAAAATACTTAAGAAATCTCATTTGGAGTCTTAAATACTGTGTATATTAGTGTGACTCATATATACAACAGATCTAAGTATCTTAATACAGAAACACAGGAGAGAAGCAAGCCTTCCTTCTAGACATCCCCATAGGAAGTTTTGTGGATGTCTCTATTTTTTATTTAAAAAAAGAAAAAGAAAAAACTTCTACCAAAATTAGATTGAAAAAGTGTGGGGACAGACTAAATTCCAAACTAAAAACCTTATTTTAAAAATTTTTTTTACAAAATTTCTAAGAGGATTTTGAAACCAGCAGTTAGTAGAGAGGGATAGGACTCAACGCTCAGTCAAGGCTATTTGTAAAAGAGAGATTCGGAGATATAATTGCCTTGTCCAACGTCTCCTGTCACTATTTTCCCATCCTCAGGTTGGACTTCACTCAGGGAAATCATCATTTCCTGCTTCCCGAGAGGACATTTCCCAGTTTGATTTATGCCGCAGAATAAGATTTTACATCATTTCCCTATTTCCCACAAGGAGTCCAGGCTTTCTCAGTATAAGTGTTTCCCTCGGACTTTACTTCTGCCCAGTAGGGGGTCACCTGAAAAGAATACCTACATTAGGGGGTGGCTTCCCATTGCCTAGGCGGTCTGGCCATCTTAACCAAAACTCTTCAAAAGTCGCCTGGGATTGGAGCAGTAAACCCCAGCYGTGTCATATGGGGGTTACTGGGAGTTGCCACCGCCAAGGTTGTGGTAAACAGAGGAGAGTCCCAAATGGTTTGCTAGAGAGAACCTTGACTCAGAAGAGGAAGCCTCTACCTCTTACCCATAGCTGCCCTTCCAAATGCAAAAGCAACACACAAGCCAGGCCTGCAAAGACCATCTACAGTTCCTCAGAGACTTCCTCAGGCCCAAGGGAAGGGTGCTGTGGAAAGGAATGAGGAAGGTAGCGGGACATGCAGAAGGACCTCATGGGAGGAGAGAGGACACTGGGGTAYAAAATAAAAGATGGGAGCCAGCACTTTACCTCAACAAAGCTTTTAGGGTAACCTGGACACAACCACTGACTGGGTAGTTTCCATTCCAGCTCAATAGCTGTATGTGGGTCACCTGTATTTCAACTCCACACTACCCAACCAGCCAGCCTGAAAACACCAACTCCCGTGGTTTGGCCAGCCCAGCAGGTTGACTAAATACCTGTGCCCGTGTGGCAGAGCTACCCCCTTCGAACAGACAGAACACAGTCTTTAAAAACAAGCTGTGTGAATTCTACCTTAGAAATAAATAGTGTCCACCTCAATCATCCGGGGTCCTTGACACACTCAAAGGTTTGGCACTCACCAGATGCCCAAAAGAGAAAGCATATCTGGCTGTGTCCACGGGAGTCAAAGATGAACTCTGATATCAGGAATTTCTAAACAACCCCTTCTGTTTCCAGAAAGAATCCCGACAACTTGCTCCCCTATGGACAAAACTGGCTTGATGAGAAGCTAGTCAGAAAGCATGGGGCTGGGGGCTCCTATGGAGGAGGCAGCAACAGGAAGGAGTTCCTCAGACATGGAAGGAAGCAGAGCTGTCTTAAGGGTTTCGGGATGTACATGGAGTTCATCCAGCGGAGAAGGGACACCAACAGGCTCAGGTGTTCTGCATTAACTCTCTACACCCCAGTTCACAGCTCCCATGGCGCGCGACTCCAGGGGGCCGCATGCGGCTTCAATTCCATTTTCCTGGGGCCAAACATAGCCAAGGTGACTGTACTCTCAGGCTCCTCCTGGCCAAGGTGGCACAGAGAAGAGAGAAGTAAAAATCTTCTCTTCCTGAACCCTTCCGCGCTCCAGAGCGTTTCTATAGAGCACAGCAAGGTCATTCTAAGGCCCTCAAGGCCAAGTGCGTGCGGGAGCCACTGTTTGGAGGGTCACTTCACCAATCCTCGTGCAAACATTCAGCTGCCCGCATTGTTCCGAGGGTCACGCATTCCTCCCACTTGTAGCCGGGGCAGCTATTCCCATTCAAGAGCCGGCAAGGAACCMTCTCTACTTTTGCAGCCTACCTCCCCTCTACAAGCTGTGCCGACCCTGTGCTGTAGACCCCGTGGTCACCAAGAAAGAGCTAAAAAGACTGGAAACTTGGAGCGAATTAAAGAGAAAGAAGGGCACTCAAGGTTGTAACCCATCTAGAACTGGCCTGGCACACTCCGCCCTCCGTGGTCTAATTTTCCCTGGGAGCACATGACCTCAAATAGGCTTGAGGTCCCAAAGACAACGAGTCCCTTCCATTTCCTGTCTCTTCACTAGCTTACACCCAAACTCTCCCCGAGTGCAGATCCAGGGACTTCAATTGGATGACATAAAGACAGCTACTGGGCATTCCAGTGGGCTAGGGCCAGTGAGGAGAAGAGACCTCCATGCCAGATACGGCTTCCCTGGCTTCCCTTGTATTCTCTCAGCTTAAAAAAAAAAAAAGTAAAGATTTATTGTTCAGGTTTGGACCATAAAGAAACTCCTGAGACTGAGTTCTCTTCCTCAACATACCCAGAAAGCCAACCAAGATGTTGACATTCATATGGAAGGAAAGGTCTTGGAAATCCAAGTTTACTTATTTATCCCAGAGCAACAACAACAACAAAAAAGTCTTACCATAGGCAATATATCATCCTAAAGACAGGCTGCTCCCTAGCCCCTCTTAACATCACGCATGTAGGGACAGGGCTGACAAGGGTCCTCCATTCTCCTGAATGATAGCGACTGAAAGAGAAAATGCCACCATGACTTGTCCTTGAAGATTAGAGAACTGGCATTTTGTCACACGAGCCACACACAGAGGGTCTGACACAGGTTTGTGCCCTTTTAAACCCCTTCTTATCTCTTCTCTTTCCTCGTGGCTCATCACAAGAATGCACCAAACAGTGTGCACCTTGAATAGTATTTGGTCCAGGGTGGTATGAAAATAAGATCTGTGTGAACAATAGACTTCATAATATATAAACAAAATTAAATAAATAAAATAAACCCGAATAAAGAAAAAAATTTCCTAGTAAGTCATGTTTTTTTTTTTGCAAAACTAGCTTTACATATAATACACATAAATTATCAGAATTTCCACTTACGTTGTTTTAAAAAATATATATTTAACAAAACATTTCTAAATGTACAATATCTGGGTTTGTAAATCACTCAGTTGGGTTTTAAGACCAAGCCCTAAGAGTCACACCGAGTTGCATTGTAGAGAAGACTGAAGCCAGGCCTATGTAGTCGATGAGTGCTTACCACACCCACACGCTCCTTGGTCTGTGGATTCCCTAAGATGATTGTCCCCTGGTCCCAGATCACATAACCAGAGAACTGTGATGGCCTCATCTCCGAGTTGGAGGCACTGTGTAGACACAGCCTGAGTTGAGAGGATGAGGAAGGTTGGTCTTCCTCTTCTGGACCACAGTAAGAGTGTTTCAGCTAGTCGGGGAAAGGTCAACAGACAGTGCCTGGCACAGCTCTGGGAAGGTGGATCCCTGGAAGGCTCTATGGCTGGCTGGGGCGGGGGTGGGGGGAGGGGCACAGGGAGGCCAAGGGTGCTGCGTTTCCCACCCTTACACAAAATCAAACCAATGAGGAACAACTGGAGGGCACGAGGAATGGATACAACTGTAGGCATGAAGACACACCCTGACAAACGCTTGGCTGGGGCGGACCCTGGGCTCCGATGGTAGAAACACACACAGGGCCCGGCTGGAAGTCAGTGACCCTTGAGCGGTGGGGCAGGTGAGCTGGGCCCCTTCAGACCTCGTAGATTTTGTCCTGCAGGTAGCTGAAGAGGGAGTCTAGGCCTTTGGAGGAGCTCCAGAGCTGCTTCAGCATGACGCACTCCTTCTCGTTCACGTCCTCTAGCACTGACTTCAGGAAGCTCCGGACCAGGCATTTGGACTCCTCCAAAACCTGGAAGGAAAGGCATGCTGGGTTAGCCAGCCTGGGGCTGCGCTCCATCTCTGTGACGCTGACCCTCAGGTGGTTAGGCATGCCTGTTTACTTGGGAACAGAAGGTTTCCTGGCACGATTTCCAGAGCTGAAACACGGAGAATCTCATGGAAAGAGGGTGAGTAATTAACCCAGCCAAGAGTTAAAAGAGAATCTATATAAAATCGGTAAGGCACAAAGGTCCATATCAAGTGCACAGGTGTCCACCAATATGGAGACTCTCCTGACCATCATGAGCAATGCTCCTGTTGGGGTACACACACACAGTAGGTGTACAATGAATGCACACACGCAGTAGGTGTACAATAAATGGCGGCAGAGAAGAGACTGAGCAAACGCCCACATCACCGGGTGGGTATCAAAGTGGGGATGCTTGTGGAGAGAGAAGGCACATGAGGTCAAGGGTATGGCCCACAGACCAGACCAGCACTCTGTTTCTTAAGGACAGGAGTGCAGGACTTCCTCCAGTGTCTGTGTCCCACTGGAACTGGCCCTGAGGCTCCATGTTTTAGCCTTTCTTCTCTCTCCTCACAGGAGAGTCCCCTCTTGCGCTCATTCTAGTCTCTTGTCAAAACAAAGAAACAAAATATACCATTTAATTAAACCCTAGCACCTCAGTGGAAGTGTAACCTGTCTCTCCCTTCCTGAATCTTCGGAGTCCAGAGGGGAGATTTAGATGTGTCGAGCGCTTGGCTGGACAGAAGAAATCAAACACAGGTCAGCCTGCTCTGGTCTCACATCTTGGGCTGATCCCGTCCCTTGACCTGTGGCTTTGGTGATGCTGTGGGTGTTCAGGACCTTCTCTTAGCACCATGCTTGCTGCTCCGGAATAGACGCCTTTCCCATAAGCCCCTTCTGACTTGGCGTGGATAGGTCTATGCCATAGCCTGAGCCCACTCCCTCCTACTTAGGCTTACTGTACCAAGGGGCAGTAAATCCCACACTGCAGAAAACCCTTCACTGGCTCGGCAGGTCCCCAGGGAGACTGGAGTCTAATCCTCCACAACCCATGTCAAATGCTGGGTATGGTGGTGTGCGTTTACAATCCTGGCACTGGGAGGCAGAGACAGGAGGATTCCCTGGGGCTCACGGACCAGCCAGTCAAGCCAAATTGGCCAGCCGCGGCTTTTGTGAGAGGTCTTATCTTAAGGAATAAGGTAGAGGTGACTTGGAAAGAAACTCCTAGTTGGCCTCAGGATTCCACCTGCAAGTGTGYGTGCACAAACATACACATGTACACACATGCACATACATGTACATACATGTATACACACATACACATGCACACACATATACAGATACACCAGTACATACACATACACGTGTACACACACACACACAAGTACAAGTGCTCAGATGCACATACAAGTACACTCAGGTACATACACACAAACACACATACATATACACACACATGTACACACACACACACACACACACACTGTCTGTTCATGAAAAAAAGCACAGAGACAACATAGGGACTCACCACAGCACTGCAAGATGCCATCTCCTTCACCCGCAGCATGACCTCTTGGCTGAATGTCGTGGGCCAGAAGACCTGCGACACAAGGCCCCGGCTGCACGCCTCTTGGGCGGTGAGTTTCCGCCCACAGAACAGCATTTCGTTGGCCTGAAAGAGCAAAAGCAGGAGAGAGCTGAGGGCACAGAGCTCTGCCGATGTCCTCTGGGGAGCGCTGGACCCGCTGGGCCTGAGTGCCTCTGCTCTCTGTGGCTGGATCACAACCTAGGGTCAGATACACCGTATGAACTCCATACAAACATCTGTCGCAGCTTTTATTAAACTGTCCTAAGAAACCAACGGGTTTATTGAGGCTCCGTGAATCCAACAGTACTCCCCTCCAGCGGCGGCTGAACCTTGGCTGGGTATACACTGCCTTGGACGTCCATTTTAGTGCGAATAGCYGGGTTCTGCAGAGTTTGGTCCAGGAAGGAGGGGAGAGGGGATGATCTAACCTACGTGTTAGCGCTCTCCAACTGAAATGTGAGACCAGTTCTTCCTCTTAGGAGAGAATTAATGTGTGAGGGAAGAAGGAAGGTGCAGAATCAGGGATGGAAGAGATAGAGAGAGAGAGATGGAAAGATGGAGAGTAAAAACTTACCAGAAGAACCATTAAGTTTAATATATATATATTGTATGTATGTATGTATGTATGTATGTATGTATGTATGTATGTATGTATGCATGCATGCCAATCAGTATTATGCAGAATTATGAACCCAAAGATCCTAACACCAAGATAGAGAAACATCACCCAGTGGCCTGGGGAGCAGACACTAGGCGGTTATGACATGGAACACACCTCCCCTGGCTGGGCTGCCTCTGCACCCAGCTCTTCAAACAAGTTCCCTCTGCTTCCAAATGGGCGGCTGTCGTATGCAGTGATATAGGGCCTGACATGGTCCCCAAAGCTCAATGCATCTCGGACTAGTTCCTGGCTTGGTTCTTTGGGGGACATGGTAAAGCTTTAAGAAATGGGGCCCTTGACAAGGTGTACACTTGAAGGACACTATGGGACCCTGATGTGTCTCCTTCTCCCTCTCCCTCTCCCTCT
>BDUI01002021.1:75745-90196 GCA_002335545.1 Apodemus speciosus
CTCTGTAGACCAGGCTGGCCTCGAACTCAGAAATCCGCCTGCCTCTGCCTCCCAAGTGCTGGGATTAAAGGCGTGCGCCACCAACGCCCGGCCTCAACAGTTTTTCTTAACTTGGTAGTAGATCTTGCTGTGTAGCTCAGGCTGACCCTGAACTTGTGRCCCTGCTTCTGCTTCTGCCTCCCAACTATCGGGATTACAGGTATGCATTATCATACCTGGCCAGCTCATTAAAACTAACCATTTAAAAAATTGTTGTGTGTGTATATGCTCATGGAAGTCAGAAGGTAAAGTTGGATTCCTCCTCCATTAATCATCATATAATCATCATCATCATTTTAKTATTTTGATACAGGGGCTCTATTTAGCTTTGATTGTACTGGTTCACACTGTGTATACCAGGTGTACCTTGAACTTACAGAGATTCACTATCCCTGCATCACCGGGGTAAAAGGTGTGCGCTTCCACATCTGGCTCTTCTTTGTGAAGGTCTGAATTGGAGCTGGCTGGTCAGCAAGCTCGAGGGAGCAACTTGTCTCCACCTCTGCAGCACCGAGATTCCAGACGAACTCAGCTGAGCTCAGACTTAAAAACATGGATTCTGAGGATGTAAGCTCAGGGCAGGTCCTTAACTATTAAAACAGGTTTTGTCGTGACGTTTCTCTGTGTAGACCTGGGTGTCCTGGAACTCACTCTGTAGACCGTTGTGGCCTTAATCTCACAGAGATCTGTCTGCCTCTGCCTTCCTGGTGCTGGGATTAAAGATGTTCTTTCGGCACCGACACCAACCAGCTCCATTAAAGCCTTTTGACTGCATTGATTGATTGTGTGTGTAGGTGGGCAGCAGTTCAGGCCACTGCACAAGGTCAGGCTTGGTAATAAACATCTTTACCTGCTGAGCCATCTCACTGGGCCCCATTTCTTTAAAGACTTATTTGTTTATTTTTGAACCTGAGTGCTCTACTGCATGTACACCTGCGTGCCAGAAGAGAGGGCGTCAGATCCCATTACAGAGGGTTGAGAGCCACCATGTGGTTGCTGGGAATTGAACCCAGGACCTCTGGAAGAGCAGGAGTGCTTTTAATCCCTGAGCCACCTCTCCAGCCCCTGGTCCCCATTTGTAAGTGTTAAATACTACATAGCCATAGTCACGTCCCATCTGCACAACTCTCTTTATCCTATGAAACTGAAACTTCAGATCATTAAATAATCACTTATTTTCCTTCAGCTCTTGGTAGCTAATTCTACTTTCTGTTTGATTTTTGACAGTTCTAGGTTATTTTAAATATTCCGTGCTACTGCATTAGTGTATTCAGTATTTATCTTTTTTGTGACTGGTTTATTCCATTTAGAATAGGCTTTATGGTTTTCATTGCAGAATAGCCTTTCTTTTAAAGAGTGAATTATAATACTCCATTGTATGGATGTATACCATATTTTGCTCAGCCAGTCATCTGTTGATGGGCAATTTCCTGCACCATTTTAGATGTTTGCAATAACACTATGATTTTGGGTGAAAAAATACCTCTGAAAAAACTCTTGTTTTCAAAGCCAAGCAGGATGGTGCATGATGGTGGTGCTACGGAGAACAGGGACATATACTGGTAATCTTAGGCCAGCCTCGTCTACACGGCAAGCTTCAGGCTGGCCAAGACTCTGTAGTCAGATCTTAATTCCCCGGAAAAAAAACAAAAACAAAAACAAAAAACCAAAAAAACAAACCTAAAACTAGTAAGGCAGTGGGGGTTGTACATGCCTTTAATCCCAGCACCTGGGAGGCAGAGGCAGATGGAGTCTGAGATCAGTCTGGTTTACAGAACTAGTTCCAGGACAGCCATGGCTATACAGAGAAATCCTGTTTCCAAAAACAAAGCCAAAGAAACCAAACAGCAACGAAATACTCCTGGACTCTCCAGTTTCCCCTATACATGACTAGAAGTCAGATTTCTGTGTCACAGCATCATGGTGCTCAGCCTCTCATGGTGCCTGTGCCATAGGCTGTTTAGTTTTTGCTGTTATTAATATTGTTTTTAATTGTGTGTCTGAGTGTGGCAGGTGCATGTGAATGCAGATTGCCTATCGGCTAGATGTATCAGATGCCCCTGGAGCTGGGCTTAAAGGCTGCTGTGTGCTGCCTGCTTGGCTTTTGGGAACCAAGCATGGGTCCTTTGTGAGAGGTCTCTCTGTGTGGCCCTGGCTAGAGTTCTCCCTCTGTAGACCAGGCTTGCCTCCACCGTAGAGAGATCCACCTGCCTCTTTCTCCCTAGCTTTGGGGTTAAAGGCATGCGTGCCACCATACCATCCTTGACTGCTGAGCCACCTCTAGCCCTGCCTCCACTGCCCGTGGGGTTCCATCCCAGATGTGTGCCATCTCGCCTGGTTCTTGCTGTGCTGGGGATTGAGACCCAGCTCTGGGGGCCAGGGGCAGGCCCCTCTTAGTCACTGTCTTTTGTGACTTACTTTTAAGCCTAATAATGATAAATCTGACTGTTGGAAATTGTGTTTACTTTTCATTTTCAGAAGCAAGAGAGAAAGAGGAAGAAATGAACAGAGAAAAGGAATTAAGAAAACAAATTGAAGATATTGAGCCAGTCCCATCGAGCTCGAGTGCAGTCAGAGACCGCTCCAAATCGTCGTCCAGGTGCCCGGACTTCCCACAAGGCTTCTAAAGTCTCAGTTTCTATATGTTCATGGTATAATTTAGTTAACAAAGATCCACCATTTCTCCACTTCAGACGGTTGTGTACTGTTCATTTTTGGCTCTTACTCGGGATGTTCCAGCGTTCATGGTTATGATCATTTTCTTTCTTTCTTTTTCATTCTTTTATGGGTTATTTTATTTATTTACATTTCAAATGTTATCCCCCTTCCCAGCTTTCCTCCACAAGCCCCCTCTCTCCTTCTCCTTCATTTGCTTCACTCTGGGGGAGACCCTTAGTGGTTTTGAGGTGAGGCTTCCTGTTTCGAGTCTCCAAAGTAGCTGGGACTGACATTAAGTGCCACTGTGGCAGAGTCGGCGATAGTTTTTAGTGCACAGTTTTAGGGGAGGATGCTCTAGAGCTCAGTGAGGGCTTGTGCAGGCTATATGATTTTGAGACAGGTTGGCCAGGAACTTCTGTTCTTCCCGCTGCTGCTTTCTGAGTACTGTTGTTATAGGCATGCGCCATTATGCCTAGCTCTGCACATAATGGTAAATTGCTACTTATAATCTGAATTCATTTCTGATCATTCTTCTGCACTCCTGACTGTCCCATTGAGAAATACACATACATATAGAGACACTCACACATATTAGCTTATTTTTATTAATTCAATTTTGTTTATTTACTTATTTTATTTTATTTTATTTTATTTTTGGTTTTCCGAGACAGGGTTTCTCTGTGTAGTCCTGGCTGTCCTGGAACTCACTCTGTAGACCAGGCTGGCCTTGAACTCAGAGATCTGCCTGCCTCTGCCTCCCAAGTGCTGGGACTACAGGCGTGCGCCACCATGCCCGGCTATTTACTTATTTTTAAGGCACAAGCTTGTTTTGTAACCATTAATGGCCTGTAATTCACAACAAACTTTCCGTCTTCATCTCTTGGAATCTTAGGATTGCAAATGTATACCACCATGCCTGGTCATTAATATATTGTATCTATATATTTATAGTTGTCTTTTGGGTCTGTCTAGGTAGTCCTGACTGTCCTGGAATTCATTATGTATACCAGGTTGGCACTGAATTCGCAGAGATAAGATTCGCTTCTGTCTTCTGAGTGCTGGGATTAAAGATATATGTCACCCCACCAAGTGGTTAATATATTCTTCAATAGCTACTAGATTATTTTATTATTTTGCCTTTGTGTTGAGAATCAGTATCATGTACCTTGTAAATAGTTTCTAAAAGATCTGGAATTTTTCTAAAAAATATAAATTACTGAAATTTAATTTAGATAATCACCTGATATTTCCACGTGTCTTGGCTTTAAAGCACAGGCATATGGACCAGAAGCAGCAGTGCCCATCTTTAGCACCAGTGCTTGGAAGGTGGGGCAGGTGGATCTTTTGAGTTCCAGGAGTAACACCCTGTTTCAAAAACAGAAAACTGTTGTGTTACCCTTCCCTGGCAGCACACATAAATGTCGCTTGTATGAAGTGGCAGCAGAAGATTGGGAGTGCAAGAGCTATATGAGCTCCTTCTCAATCCAAACTACAATCAAAATGACAGCGACAACAGCCACCATTATGTGGACACAAATTGCCACTCATAAATTCCGGACATGAAAGACAGGTGTCACTGAGCTTGTGGAATATCACTTCAGTTAGGAGAGCAGTGTCACCTACATCTGTAAGGTAGGGACTGTTTGGTCATTAGCTTTTTAAGAAATCCATGGCCTGGGCATGGTGGCACACACATGTACTCCCCGCCCTTGGGAGGCAGCGGCAGGTGGATCTTTGAGTTCAAGGTCAGCCTGGTCTACAGAGTAACTTCCTAAACAGCCAGGACTATACAGAGAAACCCTGTCTCAAAAACAAACAGTCACAGTAAAAGTAGTGCACTTTGCTTATGAGTTTACTTCCTGAGCTAAACTTGCTTGTGGTCGGTTAGTGTTTGGCTCCAGACTGCGGTGGGAGAAGGGACGGGAGGGCGTGACTCTGAGCTGCGCTGCCCTGTGCACTGTTTGTCAGGCTTCAGTTCCTGCTTGGGCACCGCACTGAGTCAACGGATACTGTAAACACGGAATGTATTTTGTTTTCTATCAGAGGCATTTTAATCGTAATTTCATGGACTTTGGTTTTCAGAATACTGAAAATATGCTAAATTAAAAAAAAAAGTTTGACATTAGAAGTAAAAAGCCAGACATGGAATGAGGAGCTAACACATTGCATTCAGATTTTATGGGAGTATTAGGCTTAGATGATGGACCGTGAGATGAACAAGGATCAGTTTACTTCTCAGTTCAGTGCTTATTTTTGAACTAGTTAACATAGTTAACTTAGCATAGCTACCAGGGACCAACGTTTTAGTTTAGTGTTTTCAGTGGCCAGATAATTTTGCATTAAAAAAACCCCCTTTCTTTTCATTCTGAGTGCTGGAATTAACGGTGTAAACCAGCATGCCAGCCAAGACAAAGTAATATTTAAACAGTGCATTTATCCAGGTCATGTTCGAACTGCAAATGCACGTATTTGAAAATCTCACTCACTATAGGAGAGGGCAGGCTTCCTGAGAGCCTGGTGCCGTGTGCAGAGACGCCTGGGGTGGGGAAGGGTCCACAGCAGAAGAAGAAAGAGTGTCTCTTTCTGTGTTTCCAGGGACACAAGCAGCAGTGACAGTGACGACAGTTCTGATTCATCTGACGATGAGCTAATCGGCCCTCCTTTACCCCCCAAAATGGTAGGAGAACCAGTTAACAGTGTGGACGAAGATATCCTTGGCCCTTTACCTCCACCTCTGTGTGAAGAAGGAGAAGATGATGATGACGACGAATTAGAGGATGAAGGAGAAGAGGATGTAAGTGTTCAAAGGTTTTGTATGAATTCGGAGGAGTTGTAAGTTTAAGGTAGTGTAGAGAACTGTTTCCTGCTAACCTGCCAGTATGACAGACAGGTGACCACTACCCGTTGAGTGTAAAAGACGGGCTTGGGCTGTTGACATGGCTTAGTGGGTAAAGGTGCTGGTCTCCAAGTCTGATGACCTGAGTCCCATCCCTCGGGTCACATGGTAGAAAGGAGAGAACCGACTCTGAAAGTTGCCCTTTGACCCCTGCATGCACAGAGTGCACAGCATGCAAATAAGTGATGTAATACATTAGTTTTTTTTTTTTTTAAAAAGCAGATTGATTTTTGGTTAGTTTTTAAATTTGTTTCATTTTGTGGTGATAGAGCTTGAATCCACAGTCTTTGAAGGGTAACCAGGCCCTCTGTCACTCAGCTAGGTCCCCAGTCCTTAGCTGATTTTATTACCATTTCCAGGTTCTCTCCTGAAAATACAGCATCCTATCCATGTCATTTACAGCGTCACTCTCCTGATATGTCATTCAAAATATTTAGTAAAAGGTAGAAAAGGGAAAAAGTAGCAGCTTTTGGTAAATGGATATTACAGGATAAAATGACAGGCCTCAGTTCAAATGTGTCAGCAATAGACATGAGCAGACTTACATTGTCACGCATAACCTGAGAAATTCTCAGAGTTACAGAACTGGAAACGATTCTGTGTTTCTGCTATATTATTGGTGGTGTACCTAAAATATAATTACAATGAAAGGTTAAAAGTAGAGAAATACAGAAGGATATAGCAGAAAACACAGTAAGCAAGTTAGATGACTAATGTCACAAAATTCACATCAAACAATCTTTAGTCATTATAATTAGTGATAAGAGTGACCTCATTTGATGGGAAAGGAAGTTTGCTCTTCAGGAAGACTTGGCAGTCCCTAATCTCCGTGCATCTGAGGTGTTTGCAGATGTGTGATGTGAATACCAACAGAGTTACAGGGGAGATGGGCGAGCGCAGTGTCAGATGATAACGTCAGACATGTGAGGGCGTGAGTAAGAAGCATGGTTTGAATAATAATACCAGCAAACAGACTCAAGCCGTTGAGCACGTGTAACTCATCGAGCATTTTCTTTGTCAGCATCCATAGGCAGTCAAACCCACACGCTATCTGGGCCATAAAGTGCTGTGGAAACATGAACTTCTGAGGGACCGAGGTGAAGAGGGGCTAAGTCATGGTGTGCTGTGACATGAGAGACAGGCTTTTGTAAAGGAGGGAACGTTTGTATCTGGTCAGAGGTGAGGTTTTGAGGAAGTAGTTCAGGTTAAAATGTATCAAAAGAGCCCCTAGAAATGAAGTTCTTCTGTGAAGAGCCATTGAAGGAAGCTGTGGGATAGCGTAGGCCTATAATCCTAGTCCTCAGGAACAGAAGAAGAACCCCAAGGTCAGGGCCATTCTAGGTTGCATGGTAAGGCCTGCCGACAAAAGTGAACAAACGAATGTGAGACACCAGACAGTGCATGCTTATCTCCTTTTACCTACCTCGAGAGACCCGAAAGAGCAGCTGTTTGAGATTTAGCAGGTCACCGGAATCCAAACTTGACATCCCCTTGACTATAGCCTTCCAGCACCCAGAACTGTGTGGAATACATTTCTGCTGGTTAAGTTACCTAGTGTGGGGTTTATTATGACTGACTGAGCTGCCCATCAGGAGTCTGCAAGGCTGAGGAGGATAGGAATATTACACATGTGTGCATGCTGTAGTATGCAGGATATTACACACACACATGCTGTAGTATGCAGGATATTACACACACACATCTGCTACAGTATATAGATACAAATACGGTGCTGAGAGGTCATGTGATCAAAACATAGGGCTATGTTTTTATGAGAGAAGATGAGGCCGATTAGAATAAATCCAGAAAGCATGAAGATACATATGCTGTCCGGGAGCAGAATTTGATTGAGCCTTGTATCTGCTTATGTTGTTGGGGGGGGGGGATGGTGTGGGGTAGGTTTTAGTCTAGCAAGAGTGACTGAAAATAACAAAGGCACAGGGCACAGTACTAGATTATGGGGTACTGCCTAGCAAAGAAACGTCATGAGGAAGAGCAGGCCTTTGCCTTGGAACTGATGTGTGAATAAGCTCAAATTATTGCTGTGCTGCAAAGCCAAAGTGTGGTTAAGTTCAGGGCTTCAGAAGTCCATTTGTAAGCTTAAGCTGTTCATAGCTGTTTTACAAATGTATAAAATTACATGGCGGTCCAAGCAAGGCTGCTAGTGACGTGTGACTGTTGGATGCTTACAGTGCACGCTTAATGGTAACGCAAAGTGTATTAGTATCACTGGAGCCATAGCAGGTCCACAGAGGAGACAGAATGGGGCTGAGGAATTCCCTATATCTGTTTTATTTCCTTCTCTCTCTTTTTGATTCATAGCACAGAATTTCTGAAGAGTTAGGGCAGTGGGTGAGTCAGGTGGATGAGAGGGTGGATGCATAGTTAACTTGAAGATTTGAAATGGGAATGTGACCTTGTAGAGACTTTCTTAGAGTCCCAGAAGTCATGTTACCTTCAAATGAAGGCTTCCAGTTCTCAGATGATGGAGTTTCTTTGTGATGAGTAGAAACTTCCTGCTGTGTTTAAGGTTCTAAGTGAGCATATGACTTTTCTATTCTCGCATTAATTAAGATATCCGCAATGTTGGCAGCTTCTTAGGTCAAGTAGCAATGGAAATGGAGTTATAGCCAAAGGACAGCATGAATATTATTATAGAATATAGATGGATAATTTCACATATACTCTATAGATGATTTGTGTAGCAATCTTTTGTTTGTTTTTCAGACAAGGTATCTCTGTGTAGCCCTGGCTGTCTTGAGAACTCTCTCTGTAGACCAGGCTGGCCTTGAACTCAGAGATAAGCCTGTCTGCCTCCGAGTGCTGAGATTAAGTGTGCTCCATCAGCCCGGCTTTGGGCAGCAGTTGTTGGCCTGTATTTTAATATTGAGTTCAAGTATTTCTGACCTTAGAAGTAATTTTATCTTGTCCATTTGTACTTAGAGTCTAGAGCTTTGTACTTGTTGGTTCAGAAAACTGTTTTAAGGTAATAATCAGCAAAAGTATAAGAAATAATAATGATGAGGATGATGATGATAACTATTATTATTATTATCATCATTTTGGTTATTGTTCTTTTCGTGTTTGTTTTTTGAGGCGGGGTTCCTTTATGTAGCTCTGGCTGTTTGGGAACTCTGTAGACCAGGTTCTCCTTGAACTCACAAAGGTCAGCCTGACTCTGCCTCCCACGTGCTGGGATTAAAGCACCCCCCCCCCGCCCTCCCCTCCCCCGTCCGCTGAGCAGGGAACTGTAGGATGTGTCTAGCTTTCACTGCTAGGATGTATTGGGCGTCCTGTTGCTTGAACACTGGACACCGTGAGCCCCTTTGAGTCCTTACTTGCTGTCTCTTATGTTTCCATCACACCATCTAGCTTTTGTATCTTCTGCTCTTTTTGTTTTCAGCCATTTCTTGTCTATTTCCTCTTGGCCCTAATTTGTGAGCGCACTGAAGCCTCTGTAGTCTGCTTTTGTCTTCAGGCTACCCTCTCGGTACCTTTTTCTCAGACCAGATGTCTCTGAAGCAGCAACTGCTTCTGACTTCACTGTTGGTCTCTAAGTCTGTGCTGTCAGCTTCCGTCTTGCCATAAACACTCCTCACAGGGGTCAGTGATGCTCCGAGCATGCAAATTCAGTGCGCTGTGGTGGTATGCACTGTATTTCAGGACTTGGGAAACTTCAGCAGGAACATTGCTTTGGGTTTGAAGACAGCCTGGCCATAGGACATTCCAGATAAGCCAAGGCTATATCAACATAAATCAATAGCAAAACAAAACAGAATTAAAAGAGAAAAATCTAATTCCAAAGATCTTTTTTCAGGTCTCATTCTACTGCATCTGCCTTGGGGAGCACTTCGGCCTGTGCCTTGAAACTCTGCCTTTTGTTGTTGGAACTTTTGGTCTGCTGCCTGTCCCTTGACTGTTGAATCCAGCACCTGCTACGAGGCAGGTGCGTTCTAGTTATGGGAGATACACAGGACATAGAGCAGACAAACTCCAGGGGTATTTGCATCCTGCTCCTACTTCCTAGTTCTCTGCCTTGTCTGGCCTAAGGCCCTCTCCTTACCTCCCTGTCGCTTGTTCCTTGGGAGTTCCTCGTGTCTCCTGCACTCATAACCCATGCTCACTCCTGGCAGCTAAGAGTAGTATTGTACAGTCTAACTTACAATCTAAATTCTGACTACTCATGAACCATGTTCATATTTAAGCTCTGTGCTCCATCTTCTAGGTTCAACACTTCTATGATCAAATTCAATGTTGTTTCTCTTGTGTAGACGCCTCTTAGCTGTACCCATTGCTGTGGGGTTGTCATCCTGCTACTGCAGGTTAAACTCTCTATAGCACAAGTCATGTGACCAGCATAAGTCCTGCTTAGGAGAGGCACAGGGCAGTGCAGGAGCAGACCTCATGCGAGGATTCCTGAGGGCAGCTCCAGCTTCTTGGTGCTCAGAAGCTAAGTCCAAATTGTAGAACAGATGAAAAGACGCAGCGGGACAACATGGAGTATGAATGTAGGATAACTCTCAGGTACTATTGAATGGTCACTTCTTACCTAGTTCCAAATGACTTGCTACAGTAGTATAAGAAAGCACAGACTCGGAAGAATAAAGAGAAAAGTAGACCCATGAAGATAAAATTAATGCAGACTATTAGAAACCAAGCTGTGCCCTTGCTGGCAGCAGGATAGGGGCACCAAACTTTCGCCATCATTGGCACATTTTCTCTGTTAGAGAAAAGGTTTTTCTAGGGGCTGGCGAGATGACTTAACTGTTAGGAGCACTTGCTGTTCTTCTAGAGGACCTGGATTTGATTTCCAGCACTTACAACCATCTGTAACTCTAGTTATAAGAGATTTGATGATCTCTCTGGCTTCCTAGAGTCCTAGCCCTTAGGGAATGGAGTCAGGAAGGTCAGGAGTTTTAAGTCCAGTGAGTTTCATGCCACATAGAGCAATATAGTAAGACCCTGTCTCTAAAACACATCACACACACACACACACACACACACACACACACACACAGCCATGAAAAAAAAAAAAAAAAAAAAAGAAAAAAGAAAAAAGAAACCCCCAAACAACAAAAAGGTGCTGTACAGATAGTCTTTTTACGATTAGGATTGAAATGTTAACTTCCATGTTACTGTTTGCTCTTCTAGAGATTTTTGTTAGTTAAACAAAGCTGAAGTGATCAATCCTATATTGAAGTGGGATTATTAATCAGTATTAGTTTCCTGAAACCAAAGGAACTAAGTAGCCTGGTTAGATTGCAGCATTTTGATTGAATAACATGTAGTTCAGAGACTTAGAAATTCAGATATTGTATTATATAACCACAGCGACACTCAACATTAGTAAATCTAATATCTGATGTGCTTGAATATGAGGGAAAGCATGAGACTTTTCAGTGCGTGAAAGGCTGCTGAACGGTCAGTACATATTTCTCTATTTTCTTTTTTCGCTACAGAGATTTTTTTTCTTGCTTTTGTCTGGCCATTCAATGGTAGATTTGCCCTTTAGTACACAGTATTAAAGTTACTAGTTGACATCCTGTCCCTTGAAGCTAGCCTGTGGCCAATAGCTAGCCTGTTCTATTAGGCAGTGCATTACTGACTTGGCCACCAGTGGCAGAAAATGCAAAGTAGCCGTGGCCTAACATAGACAGACACAGACAGAAGTGTGACTTTCTTTCCCTGTGGGTCATGTTGGGTTTTTTGCGCAGTTCGCCTACCTGCACCCCACGCAAGTCACCTGTCTGCCCGCCACTCGGGCCGCGGGATGCTGCRAGATGCCGGTGGGATGCCGCGGGCCACGGCGAGAGATCACACCATACCAAACAGTTCCACGTGGAGCTTTATTTAGGATGGGGGAAGGTGCAGCAGGGGGGAAGAAGATAGGAAAGAGGGAAAAGAAAAGAGAGTGAAAGGGAAACTCTGCCCGTTTATATACTAGTGGTGACGTAATTACAGGTAAAGGTAGGCCCATTGAATTCTGGGTATATGGCGGCTGTTGCCTTGGTAACAGGTGCTAATTGTCGCCTATATGACATCACAGGTCTCTTGGTACTAACAGGTCAGATATTAGGTCAGTTTGCAGGTTCAGTACATGGCAGACAATTACTTTTTTCTCCTTTTAAATTCTGCCATCATTTGAGCTTTAAGATGGATGTTCACAATGTTTAAGATGTTCATGATATTTAAGATGGATGGTCATGAGTTTTGTGGATCGTCAGCAGGAAGACAGAAGAGAGAAAAAGGCGACCTCGCCTTTTCTATTTGAGAAGTATAGTATTCAGTTTTGGAAGCCAAGATTTCAGCTATAACTTAATGCTTTTCACACAAAGGATGGATGATAGTGGGTAAAGAGTTTATTCCCCAAGCATAAATCTATACTTAAGTGTTTGATTCTTGGTTAACGTTGCAAATCGTTGCTTTGGATTAAAAATTTTTAGTCATTAACAGTTTTTTATAATGTATACTCTGTGTGTATGTTTATATGTAACTTGCTTATTTGATGCTACTCATGCTTTTTGAACATAAGCTACATTCTCTAAAGGAGCAAAAGACAGTTTGTTAAAATGTATATACAAGAACAATGGAGTCATTCAGTATAGCAATGAAGAAAAGGCAGCGGCTTTGGGGCTACATTTCAGTTTGTTAGAGTGGCTGCCTAGTGTGGATTTGATAGGTGCGTGCGCGCGCGCGCGTGCGCGCGCGCGCACACACACACACACACACACACACACTCACACATACACACATAATTTTTTCTCTCTCTAGCTTGAGCAAAATAGTGAGATTCTGTCTTAAACAAAAAATACCAAAAACAAAGTTTGTGGCTTCTAAACCAATCTTCAGACTCTTAGATTTGGTTACTATACCAGCGTGCATGAATTTAATGTGAATTCTTATGTCTATCTGGTTTGCGGTTTGCTTGTTTTCTTGAGAAATGAAGTGCAATTTTTGCAGTTCATTGAATTGTGGGAATACGCCACACAGCTAGCCTCAGCAAAGATTTTAGTTAAGTTTAATTAGATATGTGTCTATTTCATTTGGAAAATCATTGAAATACTTCTTTGGGAAATGAAGGCAGAGATTGTTTTGTTGTGTTTGTTTTACAGAAGAATTTCCAGTAAGAGGTCTTAATAGAGAATGTGCATTGTAAATGCTTCCTTTAGGGAAAGTGACACTTTAAAGAAGCACATTATAGCAGTAATTAACTTTCCCTCAGTTGAATTTGATTAACATTTAAAGGAGGTTTTATGGTTACCCCACTGTCTCACAACTAACATGCAGCTACGTCCCCAGTTCTCTTATGGACATGTCTAAACCTTCCATCAGAATAGGCTAAAACAGAAGCCCTGAATGACAGGCCTGTCAGACTTTACTCTCTTTAGCCTGTTAGATCGCCCAGTGAATCCTCAGTGCCCCTTTCCCATCTTCCATGCTGATTAACATTTTGTCTCACATTCCCCTTCCGGTTGGCTAGTTTTCTGTCAACTTGACACAAGCTAGTCATCAGAGAGGAGGGAGCTTCGGATGAGATCCGGGTGTCAGGTACCAAGACCATTTTCTTAATGTGGGAGGGACCAGCCCATTGGGAGTGGGGTCAAGTGGAGTTGAATGTTTTCATATTAAAATGTTACTTTTATGACACTCTGTCTTTTTTGGTGGTCGTGCGCAGAATGGAGGTAGAGGGCGGCCGACTCTGGCCAGCTGACCGCAGCAGACATGGCTCTGGCAGGGCTTCCCTTCTTCCCCATGCTTCCCGTCTTGCCTTAGCACACATCCCTACGGCTGGCCACCAAGGTCCATCCCTCACTTTGGCCACCTCCTTCTCCTGAGGCTGCCCACTAAGGTCCAGTATCAGAGTGTTGAAGTCCAGCAATCAGTAGCCCCCTTTARTTCACCTAATTAACACGCCCAATTAAAATTAAACACCTCATCCTAACATGGGGTTTCCCTTGTACCTTTATAAACCGCCATTTTCCTGTGGGCCGCATCTGGCTCCTCTATGTCCAGAGGCAGCCCTTTGTCCCCCACTCTTAGGACTAACACCCCTGCTCCCACTCCCTTGTTCCCTTCCTCTTCTCGCTCTTTCTCTGTCGCCTGGCCTTGTTTCTTATTCTCTGTTCTTTGTCCCTCTGGGGCAAATAAATCTCCTTTGTACTGAGAACTTGATCTTGGGGTGTCCTGAGCTGATCTGATCCTTTCAGAGATAGGAAATGAAGAAAGAGAATAGAAATGTAAGTCAACATGTTTCTATAAGAACCAGGATTGCTGCCTTCTTTAAATAAACACAGTTGTGTAGTAGTTAGATTGGGAGCGCTACCCTAGGGAAGCCTGGGGTGAAATCATGTTCCTTGTGTCCTAACCACTGCCCTTTGTAAAGTGAGGTTGATGGCTCGGGCTGGACAGAGAAACGCTAGAGCAGTGCTGGTTAGGACACTACAGACCGCACTGGGACACTGCAGACCTCGCTAGGACACTACAGACTGCACTGGAACACTACAGACTGTACTGGAACACTAGAGGCTGCACTGGAGCACTGCAGACCTCGCTAGGACACTACAGACCGCACTGGGACACTGCAGTCCTCCCTAGGACTCTATAGACTGCACTGGAACACTACAGAGTGTACTGGAACACTAGAGGCTGCACTGGAACACTACAGGCTGCACTGGGACACTGCAGACTGCACTGGGACACTACAGACTGCACTGGAACACTACAGACTGCACTAGGACACTACAGACTGCACTGGAACACTACAGACTGCACTGGAACACTACAGACTGCACTGGGATACTGCAGACTGCACTGGAATACTACAGACTGCACTGGAACACTACAGACTGCACTGGAAC